>JXCR01132267.1:24706-50351 GCA_002079205.1 Phalaenopsis hybrid cultivar
GTTTCCAAAACTTTACTTTTCCAGCTCTATATACATAAATGCTCTGACATGCATTTTGATTTTTAGGTGTTGGAATGAGAAGACTCTTCAGGTACACATTTACAGATTACCGCGTTTTATAGTCTTTCTTGTACTTTTCTACTTTTCTACTGCTCTGTTTTTATGCTTGTATCAATACTTACTACATAAAAAACACTTGCATGTTAAAAACAAAACCAAAACCAAAACCAAAACCAAAAACAAAATTTCAAACAAAAAAAAAAATACTTCACAACATTTTAAAATATAAGACAACTCAAAACTTAATCACAAACATCACACAAAANAAGTTAGGAAAGTTTCCAAAACTTTACTTTTCCAGCTCTATATACATAAATGCTCTGACANGGAGCTTGGAGCTTACATGGTGGGCAGCCCGGCTATCTTCAACCGCAAGAAGATCTATACTCTTATACTCCTTCCTTAGCTTTAAAACAACAAAGCCATAGGAATTCGATGTTGTTTGCTTAGTGCAACATAAATCCTCAACATATTTTTAGGCCTCTGTACAACCATATTGTATAATATAAGCCCTAAACTCGTCTTAGGTTAAGGTAGTCGTTTGTCACAACCTAAATCCTCACATCTTCAAGGTTATTTGTGCTGATTGTTTCGAGTTAGTCGTTTGCACGACTTAAATCCTCATATCTTCCAAGCAATTTGTGTTGATTGCTTCACAGGTGTTTGTGACCTAAATCCTCACATCTTCAAGGTTATTTGTGCTGATTGTTTCACACAAATATAAATCCTAATAAATAANTCTAGAAAACTTGAACTCTGCTACAACGAGCTTGGAGCTTATATGGTGGGCAGCCCGGCTATCTTCAACAGCAAGAGGATCTACAACAACACATCCTTTCAAAGCCATAGGAATTCGAGGTTGTTTGCTTAGTGCAACATAAATCCTCGAACACATCTTTTAGGCATTTGTACAATCCTGTTATACAATCTAAGCCCTAACTAGCCTTAGGATTCCGAGATAGTCGTTTGTCATGACTTAAATCCTCACATCTTCAAGGTTATTTGTGNACATCCTATAGTGTTTCCTCCTTTGAACTCCAAAAAGAAAATGTTCCAAACTTGAACCAATCCCCTTTACACTTCTCAGTCTGATATCTTTGAAATGTCTTTACCATTTGAACTCCTTGAAGGTAATTTTTCTTGATTTTATTGAGAGTGTTCTTAAGTAACTTATGCTATCTAAGATGTAATTAATTAGGGGCTTGCCCTTATAGGAAGCTTTTCCCGAACCCAGCATAATACAAACCCTATTTAATTCCTTATATTAAATAGGGGAACTTGTCGGCCAATATATTGCTTTCGCAGACCAAACGGATGTCATAACTTTTTTTAGTTTATTTGATCGAGCCTCACCCTCAATTCTTGTGTTCATCCTTTAGGATAGATACAGTATTTGAGGTAAAGCGCTCTTTCATCTAAATTATGAAAATTATGCGGTCAGTTTGACTTCATCTTTTTCAAAACCCAACTTTTTAAACGTCCTTCCGAAGCGGGAAACGGAATTTCAATTCTGATGACCGACAACTTCTTATGGGCAAACCCCACACCAAAAATACTGCCGACAAACTTGTAACCTACAAACAACGTTAAAAACACCTGATAAAGCCCATATATAATACACATAATGGAAATACTATAGGAAAATATATCACAATTTCACCCACATCCAATTCTCTCAAACTTACATATTACTTGCCCTCAAGTAATCTCAAAATCTAATATTAGAATTTAATAAAAATTATGGAAGATTTTAGAGAATGAATTTTAGTGAATTTAATAATCTAGTAAACATTTAGATCAAAGTTCGTAGGTATGTTCTTTAGGTAAAATTCTCCCAATATCCTGAATAACTCACTTTAACACAGGATATATACAATTCTTCTCAAATTACTTATGTGAGGCTAAAATTTTATGAAATTAAAACTTCACACAAAAATTTTTGTTGACGATGCACTTAAATAATATTAATTCTATTTATATCTCATTGAATACAAAAGTTCAAGATTAAATTAGTGAAGCTTATAATCCTTTGACTTATTTGACTTGTAATCAATTTTTAATTTGAGCTTAACCTCAACATCTCCTCATAAGTTCAAGAAATTCTTTTCTTTTTAAGCATGCGCCCTTTTTATTTTATTTTTCTTTTTATTTTCATTGAGGATTGTTATATCTAGTTAAACTTATTTTAATGATGTTAAATAATGACCTATCCTAAGTCAAATATTCAATTACCTCCCAACTCTTTATAAAAATTTATAATTCAACCAATACTAACTAAAAATTAAATCCAAGTGAGAGGTGACTGAAGTTTATACTTATGAGGTGCTAATTTTATAATTATTCATTGCTTACTTAAGAATTTATAAAATTTTTTATAGATGAGTATTACTAAAATTAGATATCTGGTACTAGTTTATTCTTAATTCATTTCACGCCCTTCGAAACTTTGTCTCACTGAAATTCAAGTTCTTTTCCTATAATTAAAATTCACATATGCACTTATCTACCACTACATTGCATTTTATATAAACTCTTAAGTTTGATGTCTACTTTAACTTAAAGGGCAATAACACTTGTGAACACGTAAACATCAAAAAATAAACATATACAGGTGTAGGTTCAAGATCCAATTCATAAGCAAGTCAAATTTAAACATCAAGCTCCAATATTGTGTGAGATGTATGTAGCTCTAGAGAATATAACAAGAAAAATCATATACATGCATACTCTAAAGTAAAAGAAGAGAAATTTGGTTGCCACCCAATAAGATCTAAGTTTAACATTCTCAACCTAAACTAATTGCAAACATGCATCAAAGAGTAAAGTAAAACATGCAATATCACAATATTATATTGCTTCTAATGCCTCTCAAATAGAGCTTAGTTTTATGTACTTAGCTTGAAAAGTTCAAATCAAGCCTTAAGATTTTTCTCTTGAATCAATTATCCATTTTATTAATCTTTGATCTATCGCTCCATATTTTAAATAACTTGGAGACTCCCTTTTCACATTCTATTGTGATCCTATTAATTCTCTCTTTTTAAAATACTAAAATTTTCTTTTTTGACTTCTTATTTAAAATCTCTTACAAATTTTTTATTGTCAATCTCAAATATTAGTCAGGAATATAAGTAGGGTTGGTATAAGATCATGAATATGAAAATTCATTTTCTCATTTTTTTCTCTAATAGCTAACTCCACTTTTATAAATCATTATTCGTTCTGCCAGTTGCAAGAGAAGGTCTACCAAAAAAAATATGGATATGAGCATTTTCCTTTATACCCAACATAATGAAATCGATGGGAAGATAATTTTTTGACTTTTACTAGGACATTTTCGATAACTTCCCTCAGAAAAGTTAAAAAAAAATAAACTAATTGAAGGCATAGTGGTAGGTTGAAGTTCTCCTAGTTTTAGTCTTTCGAACATTGAAAAAGACATCAAATTTGTGCTTGCTCTTGAGTTACATAACACTTTTCCATCAAGTGGTTGCTTGTAGTGCATGAAAATGTAAAAATACATGAATCTTTCATTTTTATTTGTGAGAGTGTTCTTTGAATTATAGCACTACAATTTTTAGTTAACATCACAGTTTCAAAATTTAAAAATTTGTCATTCTTATTAAAAAAACTCCTTCATAAATTTTTAATATCTAGCCATTTGTTCAAGTGCTTAAGCAACAGAATGTTAATAATGAGCTTCTTAAACATTTCTATAAATATAAACAATTTTTGGTCCAATTTTTGTTTAGTTAAATTATGAGAAAAAGGTGGTTATCTCTCTTATTTTATCCATGGCGGTGAAGGTATTATTCCTAAGTTAGGCGTAAATNTTTCTTTGAATTATAGCACTACAATTTTTAGTTAACATCACAGTTTCAAAATTTAAAAAGTTGTCATTCTTATTAAAAAACTCCATAAATTTTTAATATCTAGCCATTTGTTCAAGTGCTTAAGCAACATAATGTTAATAATGAGCTTCTTAAACATTTCTATAAATATAAATAATTTTTGGTCCAATTTTTGTTTAGTTAAACTCTGAGAAAAAGGTGGTTATCTCTCTTATTTTATCCATGGCGGTGAAGGTATTATTCCTAAGTTAGGCGTAAATTTTCTACATATCTATCAAGCTCAAGCTTGGGCTTCTCTTTTCTTTGTTTCTTTACTCTAGAATCCTTAAAACACCTCCTAACAACTAAATCTTATTATATTACAATGCTCCACATTCTTGTCATTTTGATATCTCTATATTTCAAGTTAACATCCCTTGTGGTCTCTGCCTCATTGAGTTAGCTATTTTCCCAAGTTGTGTTTCAATGTTTCTAATAGTTGCAACATGAGTTTGCATTTGAATTACATTGTTCAGTATTACTTCATTCAACAATAGATTCTTTTTTCCTAAACTAGGGATTAGAAGTGAATCCAATAGGCTAGGTAAATTATGGGTTTTCATAATGTCGATTATGCCAATTACATATAGAATTAGATTAACTATTAACCTACTATTGGGCTCCAACAACTTAGTTATTATTGTTCCAACTAATTTTGAGTGATTTTTCCAATCTAGGTTATAGGTGTTAGAATTTTAATTACTGAACATATCTTCTAAGGTGTTCAAGATTTTCAAAGAACTAATACTAAAATCTCATATTTTCATGTAGGTTGTATCATTACTAGGTATTAATCCTTGCACTGGATTAAGGTCTAAGTTATCTAGTTTCTTAGAAATAGTAGTCACTCATAGGTTTATGCTTACAAACACATCCATGTCATGCACCCTAGCTACCTTCTTAGGATTAACTCTATCTGAAGGATATTGAAAATTATTTATAGTCATCTCCTTGATTAGTAAATGTGACTCCTCAAATCGCTTGAAATGAGTGACCCTCAACTGAAACATCTATTATTGACTTTAAAGAACTTACTAACATACCAATCTAGTAAGGCATGATGAGGTTATTTCCTAAATAACTCCATAAATCTCTCCCAAGCTTCATATATGGAGTCTCAATTTAATTGGGTAAATGAGGCAATTTCATTTCAATGTTTTGTGATCTTGGTTGGAGAAAAGTATTTTGTCATAACTTTTTGGCTAAATTGTCCCATTTGGTAATTAATCCAGGTGTTATGGAGTTGACCTACATTTGGTGATATCCTTAAGTGAGAAGGGAAAAGCCTTGGTCTAGCATAACTTTCTAGGAAACTAGATAAATTGAGTTTGAAGTCTTCTGATTGTGAGCCCCTAAACTAATTTTTTTGCACCATCTAGATGATAGCTACCTTTAGTTTAAAGGAGGTAGCTTCTTTGGCATAGTTTTTAATACTGAAATAGATTTCTTCTATCAAAAGATTTTCATACTCTCTAAAAGCTCTAAGGTGTTCTATTTGGGTGGGTTTTCCATTTCTCCTATATTCTATTTGAGCTTTTAAGGATTTTTTTTTATTTTCTTACTGTTCTCTCGAATTCAAAATTGTAAGGCACAAGTTCAGTTAGTCTAGTTCTAAGCATACAAGCTTAGAACTAGCAAGTGACAGATCTTAAACTAGCATGAAACAAAAATACAAAAGAAAGTTTTAGAGAAAATGGAGTAAAATACGAGTATAAATTGAATGTAAAATAAAAATAACAAAGAATGCATTTTATTTGGATTTTCCAAGATAGAAATTAGCATAGGAGCTTTAAAAAAAGTACTGATCCACCTTAAAATAACCTTTTTTGTGCATATTTTATGATCGTTTTATGCATATTTTTAGTGATATTGCACTTTAAAGAGAGATATTTTTGTATATTTTTAGTTTCAGGTACATGAAATGGACATTTTGGAGAAAAAGAAGAAAAAATGATGTATATTGTATGGTGCCATAGTGCCTCCCCTTGACGCTATTGACCCAACCCACACTTACGTGTATTTTTAATCTCGTTAATATTATTAGAAAATATATCTCAAATTATATGTAGCAGCTAGTGTGAACAAATGTAATGATTTATAATAGATTTTCACACTAGGGGTATGTCGGCACTATTTTAGTTAATGAGTTGCACGTTGGAAGCTGTCGGTCGTCGGAATTAAAATCTCGTCCTCTGCTTTGGAAAGACGTTTAATTTATATATATATATATATATAANAAAAATGTCATTCCGAAGCGGGCAACGGGATTTCAATTCCGATGACCGACAACTTCTTACGGGCAAACCTCACACCAAAAATAGTGTCGACAGAGCAATAATATTCTTTACCCTTAATAGAGATGCTTTAAAAAATATTGGCTAATTTATAATTTGAATAGTCTTGAAAACCAGTTAAGTAGGGAAGATATTAGTTCTCACTCTAGAGTTCCCTCTTCTCCCTCCATCTGAGGGCTAACATATCGTATAAAAACCTAAAACTTTAAATTAAATTAGGGGGGTCACTTTAAAGACCTTTAATTCTACACCCATCAAAGTTTATTTTCCTATTTATTTGCACTCAACCCCATGAAATACATTCTCATCCATGAAATCAAATTTGATTTCTACCATTTGTTAATTGAGACAATATCATCTCAGATCTTACATGTTCTCATAACAGGTATTAACATCTTAATTGACCAAATCAAGAAGTAAATGGAGTACAAAGTTTAAAATCATCACAACTTCTTCTAACATTAAATTCTAATACTTCACAGAACTTTCTTTCAATACTTAATCACTTATCATTTTAAGGAAAAAAGATAAAGAAAACTACTCAGAATTCATAGAGAAAACACAACCACACTTGAGTTTAAAAGTAGAAATCATGTACACAAATAAGAAATCTAAATTAAAACCAAATGCAGTCATAAAGATAAAAGTTTATCTCAAATCCTCTCCACTAAGAATCTTGAAGTTTCTTTGAATTCTCTTCCTTCACTCACAATACGAACTAAAACTCAAAAGAAAATAAAAGGTGGTCGGCGATGGAGGTGGCAATGGGCGGTTACTTGGATGGATATTCGTTGTTGGTTAGGATTGGCTGGCCTTTCGGCGGTTGACTTTAATGATCCAAGTCTTTTGTAATAAAATCCAAGGGGTGTCATGGTGTCTCTTCAAAACGTGACATCATTCAATAAATATTCTAGAAGTTGCCTCCTTTCAAAAACCAATTGAATGAATTTTTGTATTCATGAACTATTTCCCACGTTTTTACTAAGGGTTGCTTCAAACACCTATTCAAAAAGTCATCCAAATTCAATGAATTATCAAATAACTACTTCTGACGCTTAAGCTCGGGGTACCTAGCGCTTAGACTCGGCTCTCTCTGAATAACTGACGTGCAAGCGCCAGTCCTGGGGCTTAGGCACCTCAACTCATTTTTTGCATATTCTTAATTTTTTCTCTAAATTTGATCATTTTTCAGTTCTTTTATGATTTTTCATCTATTCGATTGTACCTGAAAGAAAAACACACAAATATCTTTCATTAAAGCACAATATCTAAAAAATAAGCATAAAAATGTGTTTAAAAACACTATATATTTTAAGTGTATCACCATCCAATTCAAAGAGGGCATTCCAAAAGAAAAGGGGAGTTACTTGGTTGTTCTTTACGGCTTCGATGAAGAAGAGAAGCCCCAAGAAGGCATGTCAAGGAAAGTAGTGGGGGTTCTTAAAGAACAATTCGTGGGACCCTCACATCATTAATTAAATCCAAGCTGAAGAATAAGAAAAATATAATATTGACATTTTCATTNCATCAAATAACTACTTCTGACGCTTAAGCTCGGGGTACCTAACTCTTAGACTCGGCTCTCTCTGAATAACTAACGTGCAAGCGCCAGTCCTGGGTGCTTAGGCACCTCAACTCATTTTTTGCATATTCTTAATTTTTTCTCTAAATTTGATCATTTTTCAGTTCTTTTATGATTTTTCATCCATTCGATTGTACCTGAAAGAAAAACACACAAATATCTTTCATTAAAACACAATATCTAAAAAATAAGCATAAAAATGTGTATAAAAAGACTATATATTTTAAGTGTATCACCATCCAATTCAAAGAGGGCATTCCAAAAGAAAAGGAGAGTTACTTGGTTGTTCTTCACGGCTTCGATGAAGAAGTGAAGCCCCAAGAAGGCATGTCAAGGGAAGTGGTGGGGGTTCTTAAAGAACAACTCGTGGGACCCTCACATCATTAATTAAATCCAAGCTGAAGAATAAGAAAAATATAATATTGACATTTTCATTCAATTACTTGAGCTTTCTATGCTCCCTCAATCTTTAGTTTCTCCTTCTATCAATTTCCAACTTAGGGTGTGCCCACAAACAAATTTGACTTCAAGGATGCAACTTTAGTTATTGATTTAATTTAAATTTGATAATATCTAATAAATAAATTATTAATCCATATGAGAGAAATAGTTTCTCTAAAGTTTCAAATGATAAATATGCTATTATTTCAAAGTGGAGCACTGCCAAAAATTTTATTTTAAAATGAGCAAACTTTTTATAAAAGTAAAGCGATTTTGCTATTCTTTTAGAATCTCATTAAGTTAAAGTAAATTAAATTGAAAAATAATTAATTATTTAATAAAATAATTAATCATCAATAATAATTTATTCAACTAATTGTTTATAAGTAAAAAGCTTTTGTTATTAAATATACATTGATAATTTTTTATTTGTTTAATTAGTAATTTTTTATATTTTAAGAAAATTAATTAAAATTTAATATACTTTAATTTATATTAAATAATTATAAATATTTACACATAAATTTATGTAATTATAATTAATTTAAAAATACATTAATTAAATTTTTTAATCAATTAAGCTAATTATAATTAACTGAAATAAAATTATATTAAATCCCGTAACCTATCTACCTCTCCTTCCCCACCTCCTCTCCTGCCCGCAAACTTCGCTTACCTGGCTCCACCCTCACCGGTTTCTCCCGANTCTCCTTCCCCACCTCCTCTCCTGCCCGCAAACTTCGCTTACCTGGCTCCACCCTCACCGGTTTCTCCCGAAACCATAGCCTTCCTTCCCTTTCCTCCTCACGTGCCCAAAACCCTCCCGATAAAGTCGCGTGTAGAGCTAGCTGGGAAGGATGGGATCGTGGTGTACGAACATCGCTGAAACTCCGGTATATCTCCTATTCCATTCCGCACGATGCCCGCTAACCCTAGTCTTTATCTTTCTTCATCCCACCAAGCTTCGTTCGCTTCAGCTTCTCTAGATTCCGTAAATCCACGTTCCAACGGGATTTACTAAATTTGGATTTAAGGCAAAACGAAGGAGAAACGGATTCAAGATCCCGTGGGATTTAAAGTTGTCTTTGGTTGGATATAGGTTAAATCCTGCTCAAATTCTGCTCAAATCCTGCTACTAAGAGTTGCTCGCTACCATGTGGAGAAGCGCCGTGACGAGGAGTCTCATTCTCCTTCCCNTAAATTCTGCTCAAATCATGTGGAGAAGCGCCGTGACGAGGAGTCTCATTCTCCTTCCCTCTCGCAGTGCAAACCGCAACGCTAGTCTTACCCCGGTGTCCTGCTTTGTCCGTCATTCAATTGCGCCCTTTCCTGCCCCTTCCTACTTCAGTGATCGCTCTGTAGGGCTTGAGAGTTGTCTACTCGAATTTTCCCGACTACATTCCGGGGCAGGTCCCTGGAAGCCGGAGCTCGGAAAGCTTTCCATCGAAAGGGGAGTACCTATAGGCTCCGCCGCAGCCACNCTGTCCTGCTTTGCCCGTCATTCAATTGCGCCCTTTCCTGTCCCTTCCTACTTCAGTGATCGCTCTGTAGGGCTTGAGAGCTGTCTACTCCAATTTTCCCGACTACATTCCGCGGTAGGTCCCTGGAAGCCGGAGCTCGGAAAGCTTTCCATCGAAAGGGGAGTACCTATAGGCTCCGCCGCAGCCACCGCTGATTCCGCTGCTGTGTCGGAGGTGGTGCTGGAATCTTCGGGGTATGCTCCGGTGTTACCATTCCAGAAGGTCAGGGGCATCTCTGAGGTCGTCAATCACTATGGTCGATGCTACTGGGAGCTCTCCAAAGCACGTCTCAGGTATCGGATATTTGACTCTTTTTAGTAAAATTTTAGGGTAGTTTTTTTGTTCAATAACAATGACGGTTGGTTTCAAATTTGTCTAGGTAATACGAGAACTTTACTAGTAATTTGAAACAATTTTAAAATATTGAGAGAGAGAATCCCTAGAAACCTAGTAGTCCATGTTAGAGCGAACACGTTGGCTTAGGGTCTGTTTGGCGCAGCTTATTGGGAGCGGCGGCGTTTTGAAAACGCCGCACGACTGTTTGGTNGATTCTAAAATACTGAGAGAGAGAATCCCTAGAAACCTAGTAGATCCATGTTAGAGCGAACACATTGGCTTAGGGTCTGTTTGGCGCAGCTTATTGGGAGCGGCGGCGTTTTGAAAACGCCGCACGACTGTTTGGTTAATGCATTCGCGCGAGCGTATTCCCACCGCTCATACGCGGTGTTAGCGACATAAGACGGAGCGCGATAAGCTCTCCTCTTCTCGCGNCTAAAATATTGAAGAGAGAGAATCCCTAGAAACCTAGTAGATCCATGTTAGAGTGAACACACTGGCTTAGGGTATGTTTGGCGCAGCTTATTGGGAGCGGCGGCGTTTTGAAAACGCCGCACGACTGTTTGGTTAACGCGTTTGCGCAAGCGTATTCCCACCGCTCATACGCGGTGTTAGCGACATAAGACGGAGCGCGATAAGCTCTCCTCCCTTCATGTTCTGCGTTGAGTTCGTGCGTTTAGGGTGAAGAAGACGCCCCGTGCCAATCTTCAGTCTCCCTCGCCCTCACCTTCTTTCTCGCTGCCGTTAAGAAATTTGGCAAGAAATCCACTCTCTGCTCTCCCTCTAGTTGCCCTCTTAACGAAACCTTACGTTCCCGTCTGGTATGCATCATCGATTACGATCCTTCTTTGTTTTTGCTAGATGTTGTTCGATCCCTGATTTGTGCTGCTTTGCATCTTGTTTGGATGGACCATTGATAGTTTTGGAAGTTTTTTAAGGAATTTTGGATGGGTGGTTTTGTATTCTCTGAACTTTTGATACACAGTTTTGGGTCTCCATCCCCGGATTTGTTGCAAAGCTTTTCGAGCCTTCTCTGAACTTTCTTTTTACTGGATTTGAAATTTTGATGAAAGTATCGGCAAGGTGTTCCGATCAAAATTATGAATAAGCTGCATTGCATGAGTTTTGGCTGGGTGTTCTTATCTTTGTGATGGTTCTTATTGATGGAATTTGGGCCCTAATTCTTCTCTATCCCTCTCTCTATGTCGTAAGATGCCTCCTCTCTGTTCGGCTCCTATGGAATTTGGGGCATTGCAATGGTTCTTTATTGTTTTGTTTTGGCTTTGTCGATCTTGGAGTATTCCATATCTTCCATATGCAGTGATTTTTAGTTTCATCAAAATAGTATGGAAATGCGTATTGGCAGAGATTTTTAGCCGACCTATAGGATTTTGAAATTTTGGCTATTATAGCGGCATTTCTGCGGCATGTATGAGAAGTTGCATTTAGGAACGTCTTTATGCATATCCTGCGTCTGAAAATGTGTATTGAAATTTTGGCTGAGGCTGAAAATGTGTATGTGTTGGCTTTGCATATCCTGCGACATTCCCTATCTTGAGTTTGGAAATGCATATGAGGTACAAATGTGTTGTTGGAATACACATTCTGAAATTCTTTGCAAAGAGGTTGGCAGTTTGTTGGGTTTGCATTGAACCGAAACTATTGAAATGCATATGTAGTAATGCATTGTTATTTTTCGTTGAAAAGCTTTTTACGTATCTAACAACCTTTTCATTTTGTGCTTTGGATACACATTATGGTAGCTTCGGTAGAATTGGATTCCAAGACATTTATTAGAAATTACATATTACACATGTACTTTATAGTTGCAGTAGTGTTTTCCATTGAGAAATTTAGCTTTGTACTATTACATAATTGGATAATAAAACATGTTCGATGTCTTACTTTGGATGTAGGTCTTTGATCGAACCACATAAATACTGTGTGTTATTTTTTTTCTTCTTTTTTCTTTTAGCAAATCTCGACACTGCTGATGGTTAATTCTGTAAATGTTGGTTTATTTTTTTTGCATTTTGTTGATTCCATGACATGTATGGATGTTGATTCATTTTTAGCAATAAGTTATTCTTAATATGTTTTTATTCAGAATAGTTACACGACACTGCTGTTGAATCATGTCTAAAGTGGTTGAAGGGGGCCCGTCCGCAATTTGTGATAAATAACTTACAAATATTTTTTGCGATATGTGTATTAAAGAAATAGAATTGGGGGACAGACCAAATACGTATTTTAATAAGGAAAGGTGAAAAAACATTGCTAAGAGATTCAAAGAATTGACTGACAGAGATTACAACCGGCTTAAATTTAAAAACAAATGGGAGAAGTTGAAAAAGGAATGAAAAATATGGAAGGAGTTGAAACGTGGATCTACCGGCCTGGGTTGGGATCCGATTAAAAAGATAATTGATGCTCTAGCTGAATGGTGGGCTGAAAAATTAGAGGTAAATTTCTATATAAGACATTAAATGTTAGCTTCGTAAATTATTTTATCTAATTATAATTTTCTTAATATCCCCTCTAAATGCTATATCACAGGCGGTACCGACAGCGAAGAAGTACAAACAGTGTGGAATAGAGCCGGAATTTGAAGAGAAACTGGACATAATGTATAAATGGGTTGTCGCAACGTGAAAATTTTCATTCAAACTTACTGAAAGCAGTTTTACATGGATACCAGATGAGATCACACCCGATGAAGAAGTGCATAGCATTAACCAGAGGGATATGAGGGAGTCCAATACAATTTTAAAGAAGCCAAGGATTGCTAAGAAAAATAAAGAGAAGGAACATTCTGTGAACACCTTCTTCGATCGTTTAATTGAAGATTTTGCAGCTCCACCAATATCTGATTCTAACATATTAGACTGTCTCAGGCTTTTGGGCACTATTCCTGAAGTTGTGGGCGACAAACGATTTCACGCATAATGTGTGAAAAACTTGAGGATTCAATTCGAATGAAAATATACTTAGCGCTGGAGTTTGAATTGTGTCTCAAATATTTGCGGGTTTTGGTTGAGGAATGATATTTTTTTTGTATTGTACATGTATATGTTGCAGTAATATGAACTTTTACGAGCAAGTAACTACCATCTCCGTTGCTAACATCACGTAAAGAGCATTGCTTTGGGAGACAGTTCTATGGTTGTGCCAGAGGTGTTTCAGCTCGTTGTGATTTCTTCGTTGGCTGATAGTCCCACATATTACACTGCCACTAGTCATGCCAGCAGTCATGTGAATCCGATGTTTTCTTAGGCTGACAGTGAAGTTGAGGACCGACGTAGCCATAGTCTGAAGTTAAATATTTTAATATTTCTCCTTGTTGTTGTATTTGTATTTGTACTTTTTTAGTTCTCCTGGTACTCTTTAGGGTGTGAGAACTGTATGGTATCTTTTAGAACATCTCTATCATTGTCGTATGTTTCTGCACTATATGTTTCTTTTCTACCAATAAGCTATTCTGAATAAGCTGCCCCAAATACTTTTATCAGACAAGTGCAAAAATGTCATTTAACTACCAATAAGTTAGTTTGAATAAGCTGCCCCAAACAACAAGTCAGATTATTTTAATAATTTGCAGATTATCAGATTATCAGAATAATCTGTTTATCAGCAGATTATAAATAATCCACAGCTGCGCCAAACAGAATCTTAATCTAGGTCTGCCAGAATACGTCCATGTCATCCTTTGTGCCCGTCTTTATAGGTTTAAATTGACATTCAGTAATACATGAATAATTTAATATTGGGTATTATGGTTAAAATGACATATCAAGGCTTAGCAATATTTGTTGTTAAAATGTTCAAGCTTTTCTAACTAATAGTTGTACATGCACTAAGTAAAACTTGATGAATTCAAGTTAAGGGCGAGATCAAAATATTTGGCGATCTCTTTAGCAAATTCTCCTGACGGCGAGTTCATTTTAAGTGGGTGAATAGCTTTAGGAAAACTTCAAATTCATTGTTCCTTCAGACAACTTAAGGCTTTCAACAAATTAGTTCAATACAACTTTTTGAACTTGATTCATGATGGTGATATGACTTAATTAACTTGACCTAGATGACTTGGTTGCGCATGAGCTCACTGATTTTCTTTTCTATTTTATGAGAATGAAGCTTTCAAAATTGAATTCGGCTCTTGATGAGCTGGCATATTGATTGTCATTGTTTACCGGATTTTAACTACTTTTTCTCGTGCACACATCAACATCACTAAAAGCTTATAAATATTTGCCTGGAGTTAATTTCAAATTTTTTTGTGGCTCTTGTTTTTCTTTTTCCCTCTATGCTTTTATGAATATTTGTTTTTTGTTGAGATGGAAGAGATTTGAAAATCTCAATCTCGAAAACTTTTCTGCCCTGTAGCTCATTTCAAATTTACTATGAAACATGAAAATGAAAAGCCTTGCAAGAGTACTTGGAAGTGATGCTGCAGTCGCAATCGCCTTATCTTGAAAAAAGGAAGATTGAACCTTCTGGTATTACTAAGCAAACAATTTTGAGAAAAAAATTGCTGAAGCGACATTTTTCTACCACCTCTATTGAAAGTGAGAAGGAAACCGGATATTGTAATATCATCACCAAGCTTACTGTGAGTTAACTCTTATGGCTGGAATTGAATTACAATATTCCTTTAAAAGGACTTTGAGTGCACAATTACACAGTCCAAAACTATCATGGTTATCTAAATTAAATTATTATATTAATGAGCCTCAAGCTAGAGATTTTCTAGAGAAGTCTCAATTGCTTCACCTTTCTATGGATGGCCCCCGTTCAGAATATTCTCTTGCTTTTGATGCTACTTCTGGAAGAGGTTCTTTTAAGGAGCTTTGAGCTACTCCTGAAATTATTAAGGAGACAAACAAATTTGGTTCTAAAATACTAACTCCCACATTTTTTTGCAGTTGATGAGTGAGCTCGAGCCAACTCTGAGCGTAGTTCTGAGGTGAGAAACTTTGCGGAAGTTTCTCCAAGAGAAGAAGTTGGGATAACGTTCTTGGTGTTGTAGGTTGACATTCTTCTTGCTGAGATTATATCTTTAAGGAATTCCGTAACTTAATATGCTAAACCAAAGAAATCTAAATTTATTATATAATGGTCATACTTCTCTAATGAAGTTGCCCATAAGATACACCTGAAAATTGGCATTGAGAAAAAATATTTTTATGAGAAGTTTGCTCGACTTATTTCTTCTTCTTTTTGTATTTTCTTTTTGTTGTTTTCTTGGCTGTAANATAATTTTATGAGAAGTTTGCTCGACTTATTTCTTCTTCTTTTTGTATTTTCTTTTTGTTGTTTTCTTGGCTGTAAGATATGTTTCTTTTCATATGACATTTTGTTTGTAATAAAAAATAATGTTTAGAGTTTCTCATTCCATTTACTTTGTTTTAATATTCAGTCATATTTTGTGAAAAATAATCTTTTTTATGATGTGTCACTTATTCTTCCTATAATGATGATATAGATCTTTTTAATAATTAACATTTTGATTTGAGAGCTATAATAGCAGCTTGATCAACGGATATTGCCAAAATACTGCTTGATACTTCAAATTTTTTTTCATGATTTTGGCCCTTCATGTTGAAGTTTTTTATTCTTAAATTTCATCTTCCTATGCCTTCTTTATTCTTCTTCTTGTTTCTTGATTTAAGATGGATGGTTTGTCAATGAAGAGCCTTGAGGTTTTTTCGAATATCAAGTCAAATCAGCTTCCTGCATAACAAATAAGATAGTGGATACTGCTAAGATAAACAAATTTCTCAATTCACTTAGTGATGAAAAGCTATACTTTTATCACTACCATTTCCATCTTGCCTTCTATTTCCCTTTTACCATGATGTCATCAACTTCCTTAATTTTAAGGATATGGCTCCTCCTTATGTCATGCCGAGCTTGTTTGCGAGATTAGTTTATTTATTTATTTTTTTTTTTGTTGAGAGGAAAAGGTAAAATAAAGTATAAATTAATTCCCATATATGTCTGTCCTAAAGGCCCTCAAAATTTGTTGCATTTTATTCTCTTCAATGCTATTTCAGATAAATTGTCTAGAGATCAAGGTGAATGATTAGAAGATTAAATACTTTTGTGTTAAATCAGTTGAGAGTTGGCTAAGTAAGCAAAGACTATGCAAATTCATGAATTGCAAAATTGCTTCTCCTTTTCCTCCTATGGTCAAGTATGAGTAATTCATGGATATGAACAATAAAGGTTTTGACTATCACTTTTATATTGCCTATGTGAGAATAAGGCAAGCTCTTTTGTTTCATTTATTATGTTCTCTTTTCCAAGTACTGAACTCTTATAAAAAAATTTTCTTCCAGCAGCTGTGTGTGTTTAAGTTGCCTGTAATTGGCCTTATGCCGTCCTTATTTGTAATTGGCCCTTTTCCCTACTTTCAATAAATAAAATATTTAATTTTCTTTTTCTTTTTCAAATTTTTTTTTTTATGATCTAGCATGACAACAATTTTAAATCAGGGATGATAATAGTGATGTGAAGTGTTCTCTCAGTAAACATTGGTGTGTTGTTTCTATGTTTCCTTGCTGAATCATTTGAAAAATGCAGCTGGTATGAGAATTTCCTGAACGTAATCTCTTATAGTGTGACTCACCCATGATGCCTTTGTTTTGAGTTCTGATCTCTGGTTCTTCTTGTCCTCTTGATGTTAGCCCCTAACCTTATCTTGTGACCACAAAGTTTTTCTCCTTTCACCTAAAAGATGATTTGAGGTGCTGCTGCATCATGTTCACCTAACTCTCACCTCTTGAGAAATTTTCTCATAATTATCTTCTTCAGCTTGCTCTTCAGCTTGTAGTTAATTCTTTCAAATGTTTTGGCAGGGGACAGCTTCCTTCATTAGCTTCTCTTTTATATAAATTTGGGGGAAATGAAGATTTTTAATGGCTTTAGCTTACCTTTCTGGCTGCCGATGTTTTTCATTTTTTGGTTTTGTTTCATTTGTTGTCCTACTTACCAAGTTTAACTTTCACACTGCTCTTCTGCCTGTTGTTTACTCTGCTCGGTCTTCTTGTCTCTAAAAGTTTATAGACAATCAATCTCACATTAACTGCAGTGGCTTTATTTTGCATTTCTGGCTAATTTATTTTCAGCCTGAATAGTGCGAATAGAGACCATAAATGGATCTAGAAATAACTAATTGATTATCTAGTTTATATATATACAGGTACAGTCTTATAAGTAGCTTCATATGCTCTCCATTCATTGTTTGTCTTCAATATTTTAAGCATACCGATGTTATGTTTTCAGTTATATTAGCAACTATAGCCGCGGTTTGAGTCATTTGACTTCTCTGATTATGAACCATGTGTTGTATGTGTATGCTTGTCATTTGTTACATCCACTTAGTTGAAAGCGCACTTCATTGCAAAAATTCCTTTGTTGCACATTTACAACATCATCACAGAAAAGTAATGTTATAGGCTGTTGTGGCAGCTTGTTGTGATTAGTCTTGGTCATCGAGATTGATAGAACTGTTTGTAAATGATGAATTTGCCTATATATTCGGAATCTTGTTTATAGTCAGATAACTTTAGTTGGTGATTTGGAAATAACCATTCTTAGGAGTTTTCAGTGCAAAGCCAGCTTGTATTGAGCAATTCATTATGTAAGAGTGGGTGCAATGCTATTGATTACACGGGTTTTTAGAAACATCCTACCTTTCCATTATGTTATGTGCTGAACTGTATTTTCCCCTCAATATCGATAGATAGCTTTCTTTTGGCTGTCCTGGAGTTAAAAAATGTCATTTATAGATTCTTTTTCTAGTTTTCAAGTTTGCTTGAAACTGATCATAATGGAAACTCAAATGCCTACATTTTCTGTTTGTATTTTAAAACAATCTTCAATATGTTCTTGACATTGTTTTCTATAGATATCCTTTAAAGCATCTTGAACTGTATCAATCAGAAATATCTTTGTACATCTTTCAAGTTTTATATGTTATTTGATTTGTTGTTACATCATAGTTGTTTTTAATCTATTTTATGACTTCAGGATAACTGCTACAGAGATTGCACCATATTTATACAAAATTTCAGTTGTCTTTTCATATTATTGCAACCTGAAGTGTAACTTCATAATATTGCTATAATAAATTGTGGTTATTAATAGGAGCAATAGAGAGCTTGCTTTTTTTTACACTGCAGCTTGGCCAAGTTGCCTCAGTTATGGGCACATGATCACCTTCATGTTTCTTTATTTGTTTCTCTATATTCATCATTTTTTTCAATATTAGTTGAATAAAGTAGTAAATCTTCCTTTTAAAACTTTATAATGTTTTCTTTCACTATTTTGTCAAATATTATGTATGATTGTTGGATGCTATTTTATATTTCTCTTCAGCATGCTGGTGGTTGCAACTTCTGGAGCAGGTTATGTTCTGGGAAGTGGACATGTTATAGACTTTGTTGGCCTTTGTTGTACTTGTGCTGGGACCATGATGGTTGCTGCTTCCGCTAACACTTTAAATCAGGTAGTTCTTTAAGCAAAAATGTAGAATCCAATGTTTATCATTTGTTATCCCATTGTCTTGCAATTTGACATATCAAATATCATTTTCCTGTCTTTTGCCCATGAGATACAACTTGCAAATTAATAGTGGTAGTTGGGGTGTCAAACCGGGTTCGCGTTTGACCCAAAATTGAACCAACTCGAAACAGTTTGCCCTGAACCCAACCCAAATATTAAACGGGTCAGAAAGTTCAACCCCAACCCGACACACCTTCAAACCGCTGATCCGAATAACCCATTTAACATAAGGCATAATAGTTATTCGGTAATATTTTGGTCGATTATAACCAGTTTTGTGACGGGTCGATTTTGAGTCAGTTTCAGGTTAGCGGGCTAGATTCAGGTCAATTTTTGATTGGCGAGCCAACCCAAACCCAACTCCAAAAAATAGATAGAACCTGACCCAAAAATTGTTCGGGTCAACCCAAACCCCGAGTTTTTTGAGTCGAGTTTGGGTTGAGCTGGCGTGTCAAGTCAATTTTTGACACCCTAATAGGAGAGTGAGTTTTTAAATCACAGCAATTTCATGCTATGAGGGTTCAATTTTACATGAAAAACCACATAGTTAATCATTTAGGTAGAGGAATATAGAGGACCTGAAAACTTCTTCCTCTTTGATGCTCATGCTACCTTGAAAACATGTCCAGCCACAACTAAAACTGTTTTATGTCGCTGTTTTTTTTTTCTTTTCTTTTGCTTTGTTTTGGAGGGGGGCTGGGGGCTGGGGGCTGGGGACTGGGAGGGGGACTGAATTTGCTTGATTATTCTTTCTTTTCTTAAGCCAGCTTTAATAAATTTTGATTGTAAAGGTGTTATCGAGAAATTTGTTAATCATATAATTTGACTGTGAAATTCTAATATTACTTAATTTTTTTTGTACCTTAGATCTTTTGAGGCTTTTGCTATACCAGATTATTCTGTTTTGACTTTTCAACCTTGTAAGTGTTGTATCACAATGAGAAATGCCATTGACTATATAATTATATGGTTTTCAGTGTTTGTTTTTAACATCACATTAATTACATGAACCTATTTTTTCAGTCTACAAGTTATTGTTTGTTTTGTTCAGTTTTAGTTTAACCTAAACCATGAATTCCTAGTATTAGCCCTTTGATAAAAAATCAATGCTCAGTTCAAACCTTGCTTAACTGGTGTTATTCTACGTTTTTTTGTTGTATATGGACATCCATTGAGTAGTTCATCTGCTAATATTTATATTTTGTGTTGTTGTATCAATGTGACTTTGATATGTAATTGATATTATATGATTGGAAATTACATATTATAAAAAACTATTATAGGCTACGGTCATCATGATTTCCTAGTGCTAACTTAAGTCATTAATTCCCAGTATTAACCCTTTGATAAAAAAAAAAAAAATTAATGCTCAGTTCAAACCTTGCTTTATTCGGGGTTCTTTAAGGTGTGTTTTTTTATATGGGCATCCATTGAGTAGTTCAGTCGTTAATATTTATATTTTATGGTAGTGGATCAATGTGACTTTGTTATGTAATTTTTTTCATATGGTTGATGAAAATTACATATCATCAAAAACCATAATGGGCTACAATCATAAAAGATGTTGTAGGTGTGCATTTAAACTAATAGGTTGAAAGGAAATTTTCATTTCGGTAGTTTGGTTAATTTTTTAGTAGGATATTTTTCATGTTTTTCTTTTCAATAAAAGTTGTTTATAATGTTCTCTACTTTGAGAATGGGTTGCATTTTCTACATTATCTCTTGCAACTGCTATTTTGCATTTGATGGTGGTATGGCGATTTGAGTTTATTAGATCAATATTTGTTGTTACCTTGGAAGTATCATTGTTTTGGCTAGATTGGGGTTTGCACAATTGACGTGCAATTGTCTGCTACCGTATTTATGTAGGCGGTTGCCCATGGCATCTTGCAACTTCAACTGGTTTGCCATCGTTGGCTTTTTACGATTATGGAGGAAATGGGCTTGTGGATGATGAGAATTAATGGTTTTGTACTTTTGCAATTTTGTAAGTCGGATATGAACTTAGGATTTTTTTTTTTGAAAATTTTAATTATAAATGGAGAAATTTGGAGAGGCTTCAAATAAAATCAAGTAAGGAGCTGTTTGGTTTATTGAAAAAGAAATGTAGTATAAAAGATATGTTGTGTAATAAAAATCTAGTGTATTTGAATTTTTTTTGTATTTGGTCCAAGATATAAAAATAGATTAAGGGACGGTCTGATTTATCAAAAAAGAAATGTTTTATAAAAGAACGCAGTGTAATTAAAATGTAGTCTATTTAAAATATATTAAAATCATTTAGTTAGGTTTAAAATAAATATAGGAGATTGATTTTTTTGTTTGGTTTGTGAATCTACAACCTGGTGGTAGGAAACAAATGTTGAATGACTAGTGGGTGGCTGGAGCAAGAATCGAGTGAACTGAGCATTCAATGAGCCACTCGTGGATCAGCTAGATTAGAGTTCATTCATGATTGCTTGATTAATAATTTGAACGAGTTTGAACACTTTTGTAAATACCTAGTTGCTAAATGAACAAGTTTGAACAGCTTATTTGATTCATTTATGTTCTTATCAATATCATTTAAAGCTTTTAAGTTATGAAGCTTGATTACCGCTCAACTACACCTCATTCATGTAAAATATACGTTTGGATGTTTATTTATAGGCTCAACAAACCTTATTTGATTTGAGTAGTTTATTCTTTCAAACAAGCAGCTCGCATGTAGCTTGAATAAAGCACAATAAAGGCTTGATTATGGTTTCTTTATTTTGTTAAACAATCTGCTTATTAATGAGTTTGATAATATCTATATAATTCGAGTTCAAATTGAGCTCAAGCCAAGTTGGAACCGGGCTTTAATATACAAGCTTGAACTCAAACACTTTCTTAACCTCTCCTAGCTTGAACAGATTTTTAATAAACGAGCTCGAGCTTGAACAAGCATATGTTTGGCTTGGCTTGGCTTGATTTCTTTGTACCTCTATTGGAAGCCGGCAGCAGTCGGTGGGGAGCAAGTAGTGGCGCGTGTCGGTAGCTTTTGTAGTGTAAGATTCCCAATTTATAATTCACCATATAGTTCAAATGTGTATTTAAGGATCGACTGATTCTGTCAATTAATCTGACTGTCTAAATAAATCAACTGTCAACTAAAGTGTGAATTCTGTATTCAATAGAACTTTACACAACATCATATTTTCATACAACGAAATGCCACATCTGGAAATCCTCTACATTTGGTGTCTGAAGTTTTTTTTTTTAGAGAGGCTACCACTTTGTAAAACTGTGAGGCTTTATTTGATGATTAGTTGTATTCTTTTTATATTTGTTCTCTCTAAATATTTACTTGACATGTGTTTGATATGTCATTAAACTTGATATTCTAGATATCTCTGATAACATGATTCTCAATTTATGATTTTATTTTTTAAGATTTTTACACATCATTTCTAATGAATATCTATTAAATTGTTATATGTGCAAGTTTTTTTTTTACATTAAGAATTTTTTTTTTATGAAATTTAAATGTGTTTGTGCGGTTTTGTGCAACTCATTGTAGATTTACAAATGCATAACCAATGAATGTTATGGAAAGTATAATCCCAGAAAATTTTAAAATTTGATAGATAACTCAGGGAACTTTTTTGAAAGATGTAACATGTTTGATTCAATAATGATGCTGAGTTTGTTAAAATAAAATTAATGGAGTTGCTATATTGATAAAGCCTGTATGGGTTGTAATGAAACATAACCTAAAAGAATAATGTTGTTTTTAAATGATTATAGAAACTTACTGTATGATCAATTTAAGAATTTTATACAAGGTACACTTTTTTATCATTTTCTATTTCATTAAAAGTCTCAGGCAAGAAATTATGCATAAGTTCAATTATAATTCGCCAAATATGTTTGATGATGCTCTCTAGAGCTTTTGGATTGAGGAAGATTACAAATATTCTTTTATTATAATTACCCACTATTTGTTCATATTAGAAAATAAAAAAAATCATTTGAAATCCTTCCTGTTAAACACATGTCGATATTAGTACTGCAAATGAACTGAGTTGAGCCAATCGAGAGCTTTAGTTGAGCTCAATCTTGTTTATTTTAATCTTATTTGAGCTTGGCTCGATTCAACTTGAGATTTTTTAATGTGTTTAAGCTTGTTTCTTTATGATCGTGGTTATTCGAGCTAGATTTGAGCTCGACTCGAGTTTGACTCATGTTAAGATTATTCAGCCTATTAATGAGTAACTTATTTAGCAAAATAAACGAGCTTCTCATTTGGAAAAATAAACAAGCCTTTTTAACTCGAGCTTGTTGAGCTTAAATAATTAACTTTTAATTTTAAAAAACGTTAAACTTTGGGTTAAGTACTGTTAAATATTTAAAATATTTGTTAAATTATTTAAAAAAAATTTACAAGGTCACAGAATTACACAATCAGTCTTAGGGTCCGTTTGGGGCAGCTTATAAGTGCGGGCGGCGGTTTGAAAACGCCGCCGTACCATTTGGTTCGCGCGTTTCGCCAGCTTATCCGAAATTGTGTTTGGGCTTTTACACTAAACGTTACGCAGGTCGACCCCTGCAGCCAGCCCGTGGGCCGCGTTTCAGGATAAGCAAATTATCCTGAAAAGCACAAGCTGCCCCAAACGGACCCTTAATGCTAGCATTTTGTTTTAAACTATATAAATAGTACTACTTTAAGCATCTAATTGATGTGGGCTGTAACACAATTGTATTGGTCCTGTGGATTATGTGGTTGATGAAAAATTTGAAATAAACATCCAATTGTTGTTCGTGGAAAATAAAGATTTTTGTAGTCCAATCTATTATGCCATTTTCAAGTTGAATGAATATGTTAATTTTACGTTCTAAAAAGAATCAAAATATCCTTAATAAGCCGTGATTGATCTTTAATTAAGTTTTTTAACGAGCTTTAAATGATTTTGTTTATGATAAAAAAAAAAGCTATTCAAACTTGTTCTTTTATCAATTAAGTATTTATTAAATTATTCAATCTTGTATGATTAGCTAATCAAATGATCATGAATGAGTTCTGATTGAATCAAGCCATAAGTATCTTATCATATGCACGGTTTGTTTGTTGCCCTAGTTAATACTAACATCATATATTATGATAAAATTTGATCCTCTTCATGAAATTATATTCTATGAATAGTTTTTTATGATGAATTTGTTGCATAAAATAATTATCAATTATAATATGATTCTACTTCTAATGTTATTATATATGAATATGCACTAAAAGTGTACATTAGAACAAGTCTAAATTTGTGCAAAAAAAAAAAAAATCAATTTAAATCTAAAGTTGACATCAATGATTAATATAAACCTGAATTAGAATCTAATTCTTTCATTGATTGTCATACTACATAAATCATGCTTATTGAAGTTAAGAAATAAATGTAAGAATTTTTTTTTATTGTAACCCCTGATGAAATATCTAAGAAATTATCTATATGAATTGAATATATATATATATATATATATATATATATATATATATATATATATATATTTGTCATTCTTGATTTAAAAGTTGATAAAAAGAATTTTGTGGAGAAATTAACGTTTCCGTCGACTTATACATTATATTTGGCTTTAACAAAACACATTTAAATTTTCATCTAATTGGTTGAAATAAAAAGAAAAAATTTCTTCACAAATTATCTTGTAGTCATTTGCATTAATTTCTTTTTTTTTTAAGAGGTTGTTGGTATTTATGTTAAACAAATCATCATATTAGTATGATTTGCTAGTTATTTATAGAAAACTGTGGAATATAATAAATATTAGTTATCAGTTTTCATCATCATCCTATCTTAGAACTTGTTATAGGTTATGCTTTGGGAAGGATATAAAAACTTATGCAACATACCAGGAAAGTTACTATAGATGTTAGAAATAGGTGGAAGTTGAATAAACTAATAAGATATTAGTTCATCTAAATTATAAAGAGTTTTTTACAAGAATTCTTATGAAATGAGTTGCTAGAAAAATAAAATTTGATTGAAGTTACACATATTGAGATGAAGGCTTATAAGATATAAATTTTTTGAAATTGTAGTATTATTCTAGTTCTTAACAGATAAATCTGATTTGCTTTATTCCATGACTATCACCCATACTTCTGATTCTTTTTGTATTTTTTTTCCGTCCGCTCACTTAGATGCGCATCTAGTTCTTTTCCTGATATTCATAAATGTAATGCCAAGTGCTATATTAAATGCTGAAGCTTTATTCACTGATGGTGGGTATCAATGTCATAGCAGGCTTTTTGATATTATGTATTACTCTATAGGAAGCACAACAGTTATGTCTATATATATACTTAGACGAATATTAACGTAATAATTCAGTTGTGCGAATGTGTTCATGATTGAAAAAAAAATATAGATTTTTTAATCAACAATTGTTAAGAACATAAGATGTATGCATTAAGATGAATGAACAGAAAGATTGATCGCCATTTTAGTAGTGATGGTGTCTATCATTTAGTAGGATTTGTTTTTGATGTTTTTTTTTAATTTAAAACGTGTCTATGATGTTCCCCACTATGAGAATGGGTTGGATTCTGTGATATTCCTTTTGAAAATATTGTTCTGCACTCAATGGTCATTTGAAGTTTTGTTGTTAATAGATCTATATTTGTGAATTCATTGGAAATATAATATTTTTACCGGTAGTTGGCTTTTAGTTGTTGCTGGATATATGTGGGTGATCTCCCCTGGCATATTGTAGCTTTGGGTGTTTTGTTGCTTGCAACTTTTGTGATTCTAGATGAGGTTGCAGCTGAGATGTTGGTGGTTTGATATTTGGTTATTCAGTGGCTGCAGATTTGTTGTGATTATGGAGAGTAGTGTTGCAGTGCTAGAAATTGATGTTTTGATACTTTTATTTGTATCTAGTAGGAAAGGGACTCTAGATTTGTGGCCAACTCTTTGGTTTTTG
>JXCR01132267.1:65941-87529 GCA_002079205.1 Phalaenopsis hybrid cultivar
CTGCCACTCCCCTAATATTCCAGCACATAATGTTAAACATTGCTTCTCATGCAACCTCTCCTAGTGAACCTAGAAGAGGTGCTGACTTGTTCCCCATCCGAATGAGATCTTCCATCAAGTATAATGTTATCCTTATCTAGATGTTTAAGTTTATTGTTATGTTTACCTTTCTTTCTACTAGCTCTTTGAACCATCTATTCCTCTTCAATAACATTTGTA
Organism: Phalaenopsis hybrid cultivar; assembly: GCA_002079205.1. NCBI lineage: Eukaryota > Viridiplantae > Streptophyta > Magnoliopsida > Asparagales > Orchidaceae > Phalaenopsis > Phalaenopsis hybrid cultivar. The sequence continues at coordinate 66,161 of JXCR01132267.1, forward strand.
GCTGCAAAAAAATCCTCCACAGGAAAAAACATTTTCATTGAGAGGACGAGTGGATCCATTATCTAAAGGAAGCTTAGATGTAGAACAATGTGGATCTCTTTCTGCAATAATGGCCTCACCCACGTTCTCCAAAACAGGAAAAAAGGAATGATCAACGTCATCAACAGCATTAATAGGTAGTGTATTGGTATTTCGCTCCACCTCAAAATCAGCATGAGGTGTATTATGAACTGATTCATNCTTTGCCCTAATTTCTACAAGAAAATGGGGTTTATGAAAGATAAATATTAGAAAATTCTCCAAAAGCCTCAAAATTATGGTGGAAATAAAAAAGGCCAAATTAAATGGTCATCCTGTCTCATTGAACTACAAGAAATCAACTCAGAAAAAATTGGTATGCTAAGAAATTTCCATAATTCTTTGAAAAGACCTGTTTTGATCATGCTCTCTAGATCAAAATTGTACAAACTTTGTACTTTTAATGCCAAATTATTTCTCGATTACCCATAAAATAAATTATGCAGCCATTGATGACCTAACAAACCATGTCAATACTTTTCAATCTTAAAAATATCATCGCAGTATCATAAAAAAATATAGGTAGCTTATAGCTCCTTAAGCCATTATTGTAGGCCAACGGAACATCTCTTTTTCTTTTCTATACATGCAACAATATGCTACATGTGCCTAGCTTAGCATTGAATATTTTTCCGAATTATAGTTCCACTATTAACCACAACTATATAATGACAATTTTACTAATTCATATACATTTTAATAAGTCATTATGAGGAGGAAGATGATTAGTCGAGTAAGAGAAAAAGATGGGCGATATTTGCTTGATGATAATGACCATTTATCTTGCTCCTCATATCTTCCCTATATAAAGACATCATTTGGGATCATCATTATAGACTAGGGCAACCTTTTTTTTTTAATCTTACATTAAATATTTCCCTCGCTTTTTGTAAATTTTAATTTTGAACTTTTTCTTTGTGAGACTTATGAAATTATTAAACTTCGTAGTGCTCCATCTCTTGGAAGTGAATACAGATCCTCTTACTCTTTTAGGTTTATTCACTTTGAGATTTGGGAATCTTCAAAATTTTTGTATTTTTGGTGTTGAATGATTTTCATATTCATTGATGATTTTTTTCTTATGTTGCACAGATACAAACATAGGTATGCAGACACAGCACAACACAGATACTGAACCTATTTATTATTGCAAATAAATGACACGGACACACGTTAGATGCATCATTTCAATAAAAATTATTGAAATATATATATAAATTAAACAAATAAAATATTAAGAATAATACGGAAGAGAAAATAAAAATTTAGTAACATTATCTTTTAAAAACTGAGAGCCCGTTTTGCATCACTTTTGTTTTTTGTTTTATTTGATATAATTTTTTTATATTTAATTTTTTGTTTTTAATAGTGAATCAACTTGCATTTAAAAATAATCAAAACACATAAAAAGATATTTTGAGTGTNCTAATTTTTTTGTTTTTAATAGTGAATCAACTTGCATTTAAAAATAATCAAAACACATAAAAAGATATTTTGAGTGTTTTTAAAACAACCTCAATCAAACATGTTTAATTTAACTCAAAACATTAAAAATAAAATAAAACTAAAAATTTAAAAATAAGAACAAAAGTGAACCCAAACTGTTCTTATGATGTATTGATAATTGTTTATTTTATGAAATACAAAAAGTAAGAATATATTTTTTTGTACTGCTTAAAGGTTTGAATGCTTTTAATTAACTTTTCATTACAATAACTATGACAAAATTTTATTCCATTGTGAGGTCGGTTACATGAAATATTTTTCTCTATTGTGTCTTATTGAATGTCATATTATCCTTAAATTCTAATAAATTAAGATCAATTTTATACAAAATGCTCAAGTCTTTTTAGATCCTATATATTTCTTAACGTAAGTCAAATTTAAAACACCTACTCTCCTAATAAGGTCATCAAATGGTCGACGTTTAATGTGACCAAACCATTTAAGGCGGCTCTCTCTAATTTTGTCTGTCACTGGAGCTACTCCAACTTTTTCAAAGATATATTCATTTCGCATAAGTGTAAAACCACTCATCCACCTGAGCATTGTCATCTAAAAAACACTTAATTTTATGCTGCTGGTCTTTTACAGGTCAACTGATTTAGTAAATTATTTAAATGAAGCTAAATGTCCATTTACAAAAGTCCAAACAAGAGCCCAAGAAAGTGTCCAATTAAGGGCTTATTGAAAGCCCATAACAAGTGTTCTGTCAAGAAGGAACATTTGAATTCATTTTTATTTTTTTATAATTCAATTTCAATTTCTAGGACTTTTGAATTTTCAAACTTAAAGGTTTTTATGACTGGTCATAAAAAAATAATAAATTAGGACGGTTGTTGGCTCATTTCTCCATTAATTGCTACCCACCATTTTTTTTTTCTCCTTTTACTTTTTTATTATTTTAATTCCTATAAATAGGGTTGATACGTAATGAATTTTCATTAGTTGTTTAATGAAATTTTGATTGAGAATTTTCTCTTGCTGGTTGGTGCTTAGGGGCTTCAAGTGTTTTTTTTGGGTGAGATTAGGTATTTATTTTTGCTTTCTTTTAAATTATTTATTATCCCTCTGTAAAACTTACTCTAAAATTTCTCCACCCCTTATCCACATCCTAAACATCTCTTAATATCAATAACTAATAACCAAACCCTCACAGTCATTGTGAACCTCTCCTTATAGCTCTCGGCCCAAACTAGATCATATTAAAGACTAGTCTTGTTCTCTAATCCTTATTACCATTGTGAATTCATCCAAATTTACCCATCTACTTCAGGTCATAGGCACAAATCCTAAGCCAACCATGAATAATAAATTTTTAGTCAAGTATCCTATCTGAAGCCACTTCCCCAAAAGAGATATTTTAAATCAATCGAAACTAGCCTAATTTAGACTAGCCTTGATATTTTAGCCATCATTTTCCTAAATATTTTAACAATCCATTAAAATATTGACATCACATCGTTTGATCTAACGCTAAACATTCATAGTAATTTTTAGTACTCTTTCTCCTCAAAAGGCCACTCATGTCTATCATATTTGCTATCAGAGCGAATCTGGAAAGGAACTGATTTGGTCGGAACTTTTGGTCATATATGAAGAAATTTTTTGTGGTTAACAAATCTCTACAAGTTTTTGAGTTACTCTAAAAATTTTAAGGTTAATGATTCTCTTCTAATGATAATTTTTTTTTAATTGCATGGGCATCTAGTATATTTCTTGCACAACTATGGTGCAAGCATGAAGTCCACTTAGCGAGCTGCATTATAAATCCTGGTTTCCATCCCTTGTGTGAACCTATCCCTAAACTTTGTCTTGAGTGAATATTTTGTTATGAGACTGCTCCACTTTAATAAATACAACATTACCTTGATGCGATCAAAAAAAAATTTTGTTTACTTTTCATGTTAACTTTTTATGGTAAACTTGTTCATAATTTCAAAATTTGAAGAACTTTGCCATCTTATGAAGTTGAGGTTTGGAGATTAGGCAAATTGCATTTATATTTCTTGCATGAGAGTATATGTGTATAAAAATTAATGTATTTGAAGCTAAAAAGGATTGTCAAAAATGGATTAAACAACTTAAGAAGAGCTTGGGATGTAATTGCTCTTTGTACCCCCTCTTATCACCTGGAAGTATTTGTAGCGAAAGATTCACTTTATTTTTGCACACACACACACACATATATATATATATATATATATATATATATATATATATATATATATGTATATATATNCGAGGCTCTGCTAGGGTTTTGCCTCGCGGCGAAACCCCAGCGTCTGCTACCTGTAATTCCACGCTCGTAGAAGAAGGGGAGTATGCTCTGTTTCGTAGTCTGTTTCGACAAGCTGCTGCTGTTTCGACTAGTACACACATGTTTCTTCTGTCCTGCGCCTGTTTCTGCTGTTGCGATGACCCGACACGCTTCCATTCTCTTCTGGTTGCTCTGCATCGGATCAGACCGTCTAGTTTCTTTGGCTTTGCATCTGCGGGCTGAAGAATTGTCGTTATGGCGCTTCCTTCTTCTTCAATTGATCCTGACAAAGCTTATTTTGCCCACGTGGTGGGCAATCATCTTGCGGAATTTACTATTATCTTCCCCTCAAGTTACAAGGAATGTCGTGATGGTAATTGCCCTTTTTGTAAGAAGTTAAGTAGAAGAGTGGGAAAACAATACTATTTTTCTTTGATTCAGAAATTTCAACCCTAACTGAGAAATTCAAGTTCGCTCTTATTGAGAAATTTCAGTGGGGGCACCCACTTATGGAAGTTATCAGAAAGAGTGTTGACAATTTCAAACTTGTAGGCAAGTGAAAAGTGAGACTTTTGGATGTAAGACCTGTGTTGATTCAGTTAACCCCCTAGTTGAAGACTATGCTCAGATTTTCTCTAAAAAATATCTCAACATTGCAGACAAGTCAATGCAGTTGCTTAAGTGGTCTCCTGATTTTGACCTAAATCATGAGTCTCCTACTGTTCCGGTATGGATTAGTTTATCTGGTCTCAAGTTGCATTTCTGTAATCACTAGGTTATTTATTCTATTGGATTCATTCTTGGAGATCCTATGAAGTTAGATATGCCCATGCCCACCTTTAACCTAACCAGGCCTTATGTGGCCAGAATACTTGTAAAAAGAGATATTACCTTACCTGATATTACTGAAGTCTGGTTTGACATAACTCACAATGGATATTGACAATCAATTGTCATGGAACATAAACCTTTTTATTGCATCCACTGTAAGATATTTGGGCATACGCTTGATAAATTTCACGGACTTCATCCAAATTTGAAAGCTAAAGCTCAAGCAAACAAACAAGGGTCTAACCCCATTGCTATGGACACATCTGCTCAATCTGTGGAGGAAGTTCCGACAAGGCAGGATTTGCCAATGGATCCCCCCTTGCCAACACTGCAGTTCCTGATGAAGAAGTCCATTCCACTCATTGTTATTGAAGAAGACCCACTTACATGTCAGCACACACGAGAATGCTTCCTTTCCCCTGGTTCGATGAAAGATCAACTTGTACAACAAGTAGTTGCTTCTAATGTTCAACAACCTACACATGTCCTACACACTTTAGACCAATCTACTGACCAGACGAATCAATCTTCGGATGAGGGATGACAAGTCTATTCCAGGAGAAAGAAAAAGAATGGAGGCAGACTCGAGCTCGGGAATTTATTGGATGATATATTGGTTACTACTGATAATAACACTCATCTCACCAATTTATTAGCCGGCTTCTTCCCTAGAAATAGAGGCAGAGACAAGACAAAATTGGGTCGCTCTTTAGTAAACTGATAATCCGAACTTTGACACTTTTTCGTTTTTCTTTTATTTAGGTCTTTCATGTATTTTTTGTATTTTCTCTTTTTTGAACCATTTGCATATAGTGGTTATTGTGTGGGCAGGGTGTCATGTTTGAGCCCTCTCACATAATCTATATGTATCCTACTTTCTTTTTAATATATTAGCTATTGGCCTTTCTAATGTATATATATAATATATTTGAATTCATTTTTATTTTTTTATANCAAAGAAAAAAATAACAAAAGGTATAGTATACCCAAAAATATAGGTATCCTAAAAAGTATACGAAACAAAAAAGTATACCCAAAGTTGACATGTACACAGATGCACCAAAATAATCAGTCGTCGTGGAGACCAAAAGGAGAAGCAAAGAGCGCCCGATAATGCTTGAAAGAAGATAAAGCGATGGCCCCCCGGAGGCATTCAGAAACTTGCAGTCGTTCCAGACAAAATACCTTGCAGAAAACAAACACGAGACGACACGAGACAATCCGACAAAATGCATATGATCATAACTTGCAATAGAGTCTTGCAGGAAGGCCCCCAAAACGAGAGAGCAGATAAAATAGTGCTGAAATAACACCCACGCACAGCAGAAAACCAAAATTTTTGTAGCAGGAAGCCCCAGTTGAAACTGAAGCCTCAATATCAAACCAGAACCTGATGTCTAAACCGAGAAGAGATAGGAGGCAAGCAGTGGTATACCACACACAACCGAACAAAAAAGATAGCAGTCGAAGCAGTGGCAAACCACACCCAATCGGATGTCCAAACCGAAAAGAGATATATTTGCTTCCAAGTGTCACCTTTAGTTAAGAGAATTTCTATTTTGCTGCAACATACCCCAATAAAAGAACTCTTTTTGTTAGATTGAACACTGAATCTCTTTAGCCTCCACAACTCTATTCTGGAACCAATAACTTGTGCATAAAATAAATTTATACTAGAAGCACCTTCTACTCAACTACTACTGGTTTACTTAAGGAGAAAGGCATGCACCTTCTACTCAACTACTACTGGTTTACTTAAGGAGAAAGGCATCTCTATTTATGCCATTATAATCAACAAAATAAATTCGTATCATTGAATTCATCGAAGGAATTAATAAGCCTACAAATAAAGGTGTAAGAATCAACCAAATCACTTCCTATCATTGAATTCATTGAAGGAATTACTAAGCCTACAAATAAAGGTATAAGAGTTTCTTCGTGTCATACAACTTTTTTTTTTATAATTATTAATTGAAACATTAAATAGAATTATGAATTAGGATAATACTATAGGAATGAAATGCAAGTCATTCAAAAGAATAAAATATGGATATTGATAACACTACCAGAAGGTAAGTAAACCATAAAATGTAAATGGGTTTTAATATAAAATATAAATTTGATTGCTTGCTAGAAAGATATAAAACTAAACGACCGAAATGCTATACTTAAACTTATAAGATTGATTATCTTTAAAAATTGGCTCTATTTATTAAAATGAATACCTCGTTTATCATATTGACATTAAACAAGGACTAGAGGATATTGCTTTATATGAATTGTGTCCTTTTTTAGTGATCTTGAGTAGAAAGTGTATATGGTGCCCCCCCATGTTTTAGTTGAAATTCAAAATTAAACTTGTGTGAACCTAGAGAGGGCATTGTTTGAGTTGATATAATCTCCAAGAACATGGTTAAGAAGGTTTGCAAGATATGCTCAGCATGGGTTGTAAGCAAAGTTAAAGAGATTATATATTATTTGTAAAATAATGCTTTTGTACTTTATCATGATACGTGGTGATTAAATAGACTTTAAAAGAAATGGCTACTCCAAGATGTTGAATTTAAAGAATTTAGTATGCTAAAGTACTTCATTGGCAATGAAGTAGCACACTATCGCAACATGGAATCATCACATCTCAACAAAAATATATTAAAAACATGTTAAAAGAAATAGGTGACTTGGGATTGTTGAAAGTCCTATGGAATTTATTTATAAACTCTGGGTTACTCCTGAAGACACAATAGTAGAATAAATTTCCTATAAAAAACTTATGGGAAAGTTTGTGTACTTTTCTCATGCAAGTCTTAACTTTACCTATGTTGGTATGGTGAGTTAAGTTATGCACAATCTTAATGAACAACTCTTAGGACGGTGCATTGACTGTTAAAGATATCTTAAGGAAACCCCCAAGCAAAGGATTTCTATTCAAAAAAGGGTAGGAGCTGACATTTTGAAGCCCGTATAGATACTGATTATATAGGAAGTATGATTGAGAGAAGGGCAAACTCAAGGTATTGTAAATTCCTGGGAGGTAATCTAGTGACTTAGAGAAGAAAAAATTAAATGTGAAATTAAGATTCATCATTGAAGCTGATTTCAAATTTATGCCAATGGGAATCTCTGAATTGCTGTGGCTTAAAATTATTCTTGAAGCTCTAAAAGCTGAAAGAAAAGAGATCTTATGATCCTTTTTTGTGTGCTAATAAGCCATCCATCTATATTGCATATAATCCAGTGTGATATGATCGCCCTAAGCATATTAAAATGGACAGATACTATAAATAGAAAGATGGGCAATATTTTTCCGAGCACTCCATTTGTACTATAGGCGAACAACTTACAAACATTGTCAGCAAGAGCTTATCTGGTAGACTTTTTTAAAGTTAACTTACAGGCTGTAATGGATAACATTTATTCATTTGATTAAGGCAGAGCATGAAACATCTGTCTTTTGTATGACAGAACTTGAATCTTGCCTCCTATGCAGGTTCCACTGGCCTGCCTTCTCTTGCTGACAGTCCTCTCCCTTTTTCCCTAAAAAAAAAATTTTTTTTTGCCACTAAATTCTTTATTTTCCAACTACAGTTTTTTATGATTTGTATAAATTAAGCAAAAAGGATGAAAGGAAAACTTAAACTGGTTCTTTGCAATTATTGTCCTTGGTACAGCAATTTATTAATTTTAGTTCTCTATGTGTTGTTTTTTATTTGGATGGACTCACATTATCTTGATCTATCTATTTTGTGATTTTGTTATAGAATTCCTTAGAAATTCATAGCTTCACCGGATGAACCTCTTTTTTAGGTGGGCTGCTGCTTCCGGTGAGGTTTCCCTCAATGCCATGCTCCTTCCAGCTGCTTTATATTTTTGGCAGATACCTCATTTTATGGCCCTTGCCTATTTGTGTCGCAGTGACTATGTTGCTGGAGGGTATGCTTTCTCACGTCTCAGCAGAGTCTAATGAGCATGCTTGCGGTTTTTGTATCTCTTTTTTTTTTTTAATTTTATGGTTTGCTCTTACAAGTGCGTGTGATTGTTGACTCAGGTTCCAGATGTTTTCTTTTTCTGATGTTTCTGGTTGGAGAACTGCATGCGTTTCTTTACGGAACTGCCTCTATCTGCTTCCGTTGGGATTTCTAGCTTATGATTGTGAGTTCTAGCTTCTTATAGGTTATTTCTGTTGTCACATTGTATACTTTTATTTGAAATACTTTTAGCCAATAACACCATGTTTGTTATAACTGAACTCGGAATGACGTAGTTCTTTTCTTTTCTGTTTTTTTTTTTTTCTTTGATGGATTAGGGCAATATTTATCAAGGTTGGCATTTGCTTATGATTCAAGATATATCCAAAATCAACTTCTCTAAATTATAACTGGATTGTCTTCCTAATTTTGACCTTCATTATTCTTATTCTTTCATATTCCTCATCAGTTCCTTTTGTCGCCAGACATAGCTTGGGTCAATGAGCTTGCATGGTATTCTGAACAGCTAGCCAATGTGCTTGGAATTCCTCGAGTATTTTGATCCTCATGTGGAACCCTGCAAAATACAGCATCATGGTAGGTTTCAGGATCCCATCAGAACTCTCTATTTTAGTGAATCCCTTGCAGTAATTCTGGCAAGATGGCTTCTTTAGGTTGACTAGATTCAACTAGGCATTCACCTTTGTATCTCATCAAACTCAGCAAAGTATATTTTGGTGCTTCTAAAACTTTAGTCATAGAGATACTTAAATTGTAACCACCTATCCCAATATGCATGGGGGATGAAATTGAATAACTGTTCACTAGTTTAAGGGCACCCTAATCATCCGTACTAGTTTGAGATACGATTGACCGAATATGTCCTATTTAACTAGAGAATATTTGATCGATTAAAGAAGCTCCTTGATAATGGTATTATTGCATGCATCTTATTTGCCATCTCTTTCAAGTGGCATCCGCGTATCAATGGGAGAGCTGGTAAGCTTTGGCAAGAAAACGAACAAAAAATCTCATTAGCTAGTAACTTTCCTAAATTCTGTGCGCGCATTTCCACGTGTGTTTTCTTTGGAGCACTTTGGTATTTGTAACAACCTGCGCATCTGCTAATTGTGTGCTCCTAATGGGATGCGTCATTTTGAGTGGGTTTTATACTGAGCTACTTGCGAGTCTTATTTAAGCTTTTTTGCTGATTTGATCCACCAACTTACTCCCTTTACTAGCAATCGAGTCATTTTTTGGTTCAACACAATGAAGATAAGCGAGAGAAAGGGTGTCTGGAGGGAGTAATATTTAAATTGAAGCCAGAATGTAATCTCATCTTTTCTTATTCTAAAGTAAAGTAAAAAATGTTACTTACATATTGTCATTTTTCATCAATAGCTTGGAATTATTTTTTGAAATTATTGCAAATTTGCCCCTATTACTATTATTAATATTATTTGAAATTGACCTTCTAAATATAGCATCCTGAATATGCATTTGCATCATATAGCGCAATTTCTTCATGCTGGGAATTGTTTTTTGCAGGGGGTATCACTTCGAAATGGTTCGCTGTAGAGTCATCTTTCATGACATTGTTAATAGGCACAGCAGCTTTGCTATTTCTTCGTGAGAGGACAACTAATACTGCAAGGAGGATGTTCTATGCCAGCCTTCTTTATCTCCCTTTATTTATGTCTGGTCTGCTTGTACACAGAGTGCCCAAGACTGAAGTGGAATCAGTGCTTGTTGGATCAAGTCCTGCCGAGGAGCTTTCGATCAATGAAAACGAAGAGTTCGAGATTGAGAATAGGAATATCCGACCGGCTTATCTTCAAACGGCTCGTCCGCCAGTAGCATATGCATCCGCTGCTCCTTTCCCTTTCCTGCCAGCACCTACATACGCCTATTCCAGCTTATGATCTGCTTGAATTTTATGCTTTAACAGCCAGTTTCATCATGAGGTTTTGTCAATTAGTTTTCCTGCTCCGGAAAAATCCTGGGAGTAATTTATCGATTAAGCCATACCGGTCTAAAACATTAATATGTTTTATTTATTTATTTATTTATTTGAATATTCTGTAGGATTGTGTGCATTGTCATANTGAGTGGCCCAATAATTTATCGATTAAGCTATACGGGTCCAAAACATTAATATGTTTTATTTATTTATTCATTTATTTGAATATTCTGTAGGTTTGTGTGCATTGTCATATGAATCTCCTGTAGATGTTCTTATTCACATAAACATGGAAATACGCCGGCTTCCTGCACTCGTCTGGGAATGTCAAAATTTTTGGCTCCTTGAGAGAGTTCATGTGAGAAATCTTCATTATAAAATTCTGCGATTAATCTCCTTTTTAAGGGTAAGTTTGGGATTTTAGCTTGCAGAAGAAATTGTTCAAGAAACTGTGTTGGCTATTATTGTGTTTTTTTTTTATTACTTTTTTGCTTCTATAATGCCCATATGTTCATGTATCGTGTACATGCAAGATTATTTAGGTCATTTTAAAATCATTAATAAAAAATTTAGCTCCTATTTTTTGGGCATTATATTTTATGTTTAATATCATTCTTAGTATCATGTGATATCATTAGAATTGTTGAATCCAATACATCAACACAAAATATCACACTCCATTGTATATATTTCATTAATATTATTTTCCTTTTTAAGCTATACACACATCAACAAAGAAAATTTTTTTGAGTAATTAAACATTCTATTTTTTTTTTTCAAATATGATACATGATTGATTCCAACTAATAATATAATTAAATCATTATATGCCCTTAAAATTAAAACACTAGTACATTTAATTTTACATGCAATTTCATTTTTCATAAGCAATCAAGATTTAGCTCATTCACAAAAATATATCTAAATTAGAGTACGTTTGAATGAATGTGCTAACTCCAAATTGTTCCAAATATTATCAGTGCCCTTGGTAATGCTAGTAGGATGTAACTTGCTCGCAATAATATTTGATGATGAAGCAATCTGATCGGCTTGCATTCTAGCACTATTCACTTTGCTCGATCAAGCAGAATATTAGAAATAAGTCTCAACAAATAATTACCAACCAGATTTAGTAACTTTCAACGGTTCCAACCTTCTTCATCCCGAACATCTACCTTCGTTTCATAGTTTAGGTTTTCATCAAAAACATTATATAGAGGACCCAAAAGCATCCAATCATACAACCAAAAGCTAATATCACCTTTGACAAGGTCCCAAATGATGAATTGTTATGCTTTCTCGAACCTTCAAATTTTCCTTCCAAATGCTTGAATCACCAATCTTTGGTTGACAAGTAAGAAGGTGTTTGTTGTTGAAGTTTTTTCTCTTCAATGAACAATTTTGCTCACTAAGTTTCAATCATAACTTGCATAAATTTTTCTCCATAAATTGGTCAAAACTTTTAACTCATACAATGAGCATCCTTAGGCTTGCAAAGTTTCTTCGAAGAAGTCCAGTGCACAATTCTCCCATGCCTGGACCACAAAAATTTGTTGAAGATTCTTTCAATCTTACTTTGTATACTACTCATCATCTTTGCAACTTAGTGTATATAATAGAATCAAAGAAAGCACATTTTGAAGAAGTGTTAATCTACCTCCAAAAAAAAACATAGAATTTTCTCAACTTTGCAGTCTTTTAGAGATTTTGTGAATCATGTCCTTGAAAATCATTGTTTGATTTTTACTTTAAAAAGTTGAATGCCAAGATATTTTATAGGAAAAATCTATATCTTAAACCCCAAGAATTCTTCAAGCCATTGTATACAATTTAAAGACACTCCTATGCTGATAATAATATCACATTTCGTCTTATTAAAACTCATACCTGAAACCTTCTTAAAATGTTACAAAATTAAAGAAATATGCATGACATTCCTTCTACTAGAATTACAAAAGACAATAAGATCATCTTCATACGCCAAATGAGAGATAAGTTCACCACCCTTAGCCTTGTAAGTAGAAATGGATGACTAACAATGTGGTTATAAAGAAGACAAGAAAGGTTGGCCAAAGTGATCACAAAAAGAATATGAGACAAAGGGTCCCCTTATTTCAAACCCCCGTTCGCCTTAAAATGACCATGTCTTTGATCATTAATAATCATAGAATAAAAGTTATGTGCTAGCAACATATGTATAAGCTTACAAAACGCATTGGAGAAACCTTAGCTTTCAACACTACCATGATAAATTTCCAACTAATTGTGTCATAAGCTTTCTTGATATAAAATTTGAGAATTACATTACCTCCTCTTACTTTAGCTTCAAGGTTGCGGATTAGTTCTTGTGCAACCAGTGATGCTCCTGCCCAAAAAAGCAAACTATTGCAAACAAATCAACTTCGATAGCAAAGATTGAAGTCGCTAACCAACAATCTTGTTGAGAACTTTTGAAATAGTAGAATTAAACTAATAGAACGAAAGCTATGCCAATGATAATTATGTTCTTCCTTCATAATCAAAGCAATGGCAGAATATCTGAAGTATTTATGTGGAAGAGAATCTTGGAAGAAGCTTTGGACTACTTTGATCATATCCTAAATAATATCCCAAGCTTGAATATAAAACTTAGTTGTGAAACCTTCCCGCCGATGTATTACCATTGATGGACTTCAACACCTCAAATATCTCCCTCTCACATGGAATAACCATAAGTCAGTCATTATCCAAAGGAACAGCATGAAAGACTTTCGCCTGAAAAATTGAGAGATTCTTGTTTTTGTTTATTTTTCTCTCTTTTAATTTTGAAGTCACCAGCCTTTTAATTGTCGTATACTTCTTTTCTCTGAATAAATCTCTCTTCCGGGTCACATGAATGACCCAAAGAAGAGTGGAATTGGAAAAGACTGTTATACGACAAAGCGACAAACAAGAGAAAAAACAAAACTTGGAGAGCATATATGCGGTAAAACTTACAATGATAGGTTAAACATGTCCTCCCAAACAAGATCAGGCGGAAACATCTTGAACCAATAAAGGTATTGTGTTTGGTCGCCAAGGGTATAGGATGCCACTAAGGATAATTACATCATGCCCCAAAAACGACCACAAACATGCAAGTGGCAAGCACATACAAGGTATGGTGCACCATGCAAGCAAGCAAACAGGCACATACCTTGCGCAAAGGAACATGCTCATGACAGTGTAAGGTGTTGTTACGAGATAACAAACATTCATCACTAGCATATGGTGGCGTAAACCAATACGAATGCGTCGACAGTGTTGTAGTGTTGAATGATCGGGCTGGTGGTGTCTAGTAGACGAGCCAAAAAAAAGATATTGATCAATCTCATTGGGTTGGTGTGGTCGATTGGAAGAGTCGACAAAAGATTATTGGTCGCACAAATTGGGCAAACCAATGGAAAATATCGATCAATCTGATCGGTTCGATGCGCCAGATCAGATGAATCAACAAAAGATTGTCAGTCGCATCGATCGCGCCAGTGGGGCCAATCGAGCGAGCAGATAGAACACATCAATGGATCCAATCAGGTTGGTGTGGCCGATCGAACAAGTCTATGAAAGATTGTCAGTCGTGCAAATTGGGCTGGTGTTTCTGATTGAGCAAGCCGACATAACACGTGCAAAAATCGATAATTTTTTGTTATCTTAAAAAATCCATGCACAACACGCAAAACAATGCAAAAGTGAACAACATGCATATGAAAATGAGATCCAATCGTCATTGGCTACAAAGCTGATTCGCCTTAATGATCTCAAGAGTTACCCTAAGGATTGTTTATGGAGCGAAGCAAGCGTCCCTACAATGTGACGACGGTTGCCTCCGTTTGCTCAACCCGAAAAAATTTCATGGGGAAAGTATTTGCGGCATAGGGAATGTCAAGTCCATGTGACTTTCCATTTTCTATTGCCAAAAGATGGATTCGCTCCCCTCCGTCATGGAAACAAAGTCGCCGGCACAAACGTGAGGTTATGATGACCCCAGGCGTTGGGACTTTGTGCTAGAAAGAAAAAAGGTAGGTTCTGCTCATTGGAATGGCAAAAACACCTTCCCTATGGGGCTTCCTCTAGAAAATAAATGGCCAATCAATAGGCGTATGACTGTGTCGACTAGTGACGGCCATCCAACTTGCCTAGCTTGGGAGACTGAACCCACGACAACACCACAAAACTAGCCAATCAAAAGACATGTGGTCAGGACGACCGATATTCTTCAGCTAATTGGACTGTCCGATAATGGGCGATCGATTGAACCAGACGATACTGGGTGGCCGGTAAGACCTGCCTCTTTTGGGCAACCAAACCCATAAACACCAAGGAAAATCTACTCCTAGGGCTAGCTAAGAAAGAAAACACAAGTGTTTTAGAAAATCTAACCAACGCGAAGGTTGTAGATGTGTTTCTTCCAGTGGGATGATGTTTTCCTAACAGTAGGAGATAAGACAAAATTTTGGCGAGGTTCCAGCGAAGCTCCGACGAGATTCGCTCCACCATTCTCCAAGGAATGAAGAAGCTCTTCGAGTGGTAGAAGAGATAATGAAGCTCCGGCGAGGTTCAAAGCTCCGACGATCCTTCCCCAAGCTAGAATGAATCTCTCCTTTAGCGTAGGAGAAGAGACACCTTGCTCCTTGCTAGCCACAATCCTCCTCAAAAGCTCTTCTCACACACTCAAAGAATGGTGGAGAAAGAAAAAGGAGGCGACGAAGAAAAGAGGAGTAAGAAGATAAATAAGAATAAGGGGACCAACTCCTTAGCTCTCCCTTTGAGGAAGATGATTCCTCAGATCCGTTTGCTCCAAGAGATTTTCTCCAAGGCACCTCCAACGTCTCCAAGAGGAAGATAAAGTTCCTCTTGTGCTCTCCCTAAGCTCTCCTAACTAGCCCAAGTATGAAAATGAGAAGGAGATATGAGTTCAAACCAGCTCAAAAAAATGATTTTGATGGGTCATGAGGAGTATGTGTCACATATTTAAGTATTTCTTTAAAGCAATTGCCATTTTGTTGGTATTCATCTTAAAAAATGACTAATTTACCTTTTTTTTTATTATTACTAGGCTTTTTCAAATGGTGCTTCTTATTTGAATATGTCAATTGTAAATTATATGGAGTTGGAAAATGTTTGTTGTGAAAGTCAAACTATTGGAAACTCGGCTAAATCTCATAACTCTAATATTCCAATTGGGACACAACAAATTAAATTGGAAGATGATGGCTTCTTAGGTTTATTGAGACATATGCAAATGCAACACAAACTACTAATATTTCAGATGTTGATATTGAAAAAGTTGCGAAATGAAAGATAAATCGACAAATATCATCATCTTCAAAGGGGGGTGTTCTATAAAAGAAGAAGAAAGTGTTTGTGGTTGATCAAAGTCTTGGGAGTACATTGTCATGATGGCAGATTGTGCTGGTAAGGTTGCTACCATAATCAAGAGCAGGACAACATATACTAAGGAAAGAAATTTTTTTACAGAACTTATGACAGAGCTTTCAAATATTCAAGAATCTTACAATGACTCGTTCACAATCCAAAGCTCAATGTAAAATGAAGGAATTAGATAAATGGGTCTCACGAGTCAGATATATTAGTAGATTAGTTACTCTAACAATTTTATATTTTGAAATTTTGAAACTCATTTTGATCTCAATGATTGAATTATCATATTTGTAAAACTTTAAGTTTTGATAGCATTTGATGTATTTTGAACATCTTTATTGACTATTGCTCACCTTAGCCGCACGGGACACATAAAGTCAAGTATTGAGATCAAGATTTCATCTTATGAGCTACTGTACTGTGAAATTTTTTCATATTCTTACTATTGCATCATGGATTTGTCTCTTAATTTGTTGGGCATCCA
Source organism: Phalaenopsis hybrid cultivar (assembly GCA_002079205.1). Taxonomy (NCBI): domain Eukaryota; kingdom Viridiplantae; phylum Streptophyta; class Magnoliopsida; order Asparagales; family Orchidaceae; genus Phalaenopsis; species Phalaenopsis hybrid cultivar. The sequence continues at coordinate 82,642 of JXCR01132267.1, forward strand.
CTTTTATGACTATAATGATGTGCAGGTTTTATGAATGGATTAAAGCAAAATTTAGATTTAACTTTTACACCATTATTTTCCAAAAATGAAAATCTTATGTTGATACTATGTTTTTAATTTATGCAATCCTTATTATGCAGGTCTGCAATCATGTATGGTTGAAAAATGCTAATGAATTTGTTAGTACTTATGTCTATTCCCAAAATCAAATAATTGTATGGCGATATCCGTCGATGTCAAAGGTAAGTGAAGTCCGAGTCTATCTATGAATTGCATATGAGTATGCATTTTTTTTTGGAAGATTTGTATACATACCACTCAATTCCTATGTTTTTTATATCTAGCAAATAAAATTCAGTTTTAACTTGCATGAAATGCTGTATTTTACCTTCTAAAAGCTGAAATATTGGTATTTTTTATCTGATATGAAAGGTTTGGGTGGTATAAATGTGAAAAGTAAATTTTAGTTGTTGTATGTGTAAATACATGAGAATTGGGTGGTATGTGTGTAAATGCCCTTCTTTTTTAGCTTCTCATTTTCATACTCTTTTGCAGATTGCTGCACTGACCGGTCATATATTTAGTCTTCTATATTTGGCCATCTCTCTTGATGGGTTTTGTCTATTTATTACATTCTTAATTTTTGCAGACAATTTTCACCGGAGCAGGAGATGAAACGCTCAGGTTTTGGAATGGTTTCCCCTCTCCAAAGTATCAGGCTGGTGATGTTTCTGCAACACTGTTTACTGGGACATGAATGATTTTATACCATATAAATTGGCAAACAAAAGAGTTTTAGGGAGTGTTTGGGGCGGCGACGGTGAGGTACCACACCGCACCGCACTTCACTTTTTTTGTTTGATAAAACAACATTTTGATTGTTTTTTAAAAAACTGCAGTTGAAAGTTGCGTTTTGTAATCAGACCTGGTTAAGTGCAGTGGCTATTTAAAAGTTGTGGTCTGACTTTTGAAAAAAAAAAAAATTTGTAATAACCACCGCAACTTTTTGAATGTCAGTTTCTTTTGCAGCAGCTTCTTCAAACTGCTGCATTTACCTCAAACAAACCCTTATTTTTTGACAACTTATGTTTCGTCTTAGAGCACCGAGAATGAGATCAGAGCTTTCTCTTCTGCAAGAACTGAGATTACGTGACAATTGGATTCTGCTACCCTTCAAACTCTATAAAGAAATTGTCATCAAATGAAACAATCGATTCCATTCGATCGGCTGCAGGTTCGCAAGAATCTATTCAAGTTTTGATCTTCAATAAAACATTTGGATTGAAAAACTTCATTGTTGTCTGAACAAATAGAATACTTCTGGTATTCTCTGAAGGTTTTGGCTTGTGTACTTGAATTAATCTCATCCTACAAGTGCACATGTTATTGTAAATTTCAAAGTTGCAGAAACATGACTGTGAAAAGAGTAGTCATTTATTAGCCTTTGTCCTAAAACTGTGAAGGCAAGAAATAAACTGTAAAATTTACAGTTTTCTTACATGCTTTGGTTGCTTCTTTATTGCCTGATCATTTCTTAGAGGCTTATACTTACATTCTTTATTACCCGTAAATATTCTTTATTACCTGTAAATTCCTATATTTTGGGTGTTGGGTGCAGAAAACACCCAATTTATTGTGAACTGTGGAACCTCTTCTCTGGCTTTATCATACCATGGCTAACACATTCTATTTCATTATCATACCTTTTATTCATGAGTTGCAGATCTATATACCAAAAAATGCAATTGCATATCCAAACTAGTTAAATGAATTTATAGATTTATTTCAATTTTTTTTATTATAATGAAAATGATTTAGCTAATATTATTTTGATGCAAATTATATAGAATATTATATAAATAATTTTTTAAAAAAGATTATTATGTTTTTTAGAAATAAATTTAATTTTAAAATATCATATAAATTAAAAAGAATATTTAAACATTAAATATATAAGCTTATAAAAATCATATGATATATAGCTAGTTTATTAAAAATAAAAACTTTGTATTCTACTTATACAACCAAACAGTTCATAAGTATCATGAATAAACTATTTTACTCTGCTCTCCATCCATCTAACTAAAGAGAAGAGCATAATTACCTTGTATTTATTTTACAAATAACCAAATAGTTTTAAAATATTTAGACCTTCAATCCAACATCTTACTCGTATATATATAAAAACATCTGTCAGTAAATATTTTATATAATTTATAACACACTTCATAAATATTTCTAACTTCTTTAAATAAATAACTTGCAAAAAATATTTTTGCAGTCCATAAATATTACTCAAATCAACTCTGAAACTGAAATATTTAAAACCAACTTAAATGCATCAAAGTCAAAATCAACATCTACAATTTCAAATTTAGACTGACAAGCTTCAACTCAATTGATACAAACCCTAGAATAAAAAAGCAACCTTTATCATTATTTCATCAGAAGAGTATCCAGTGTTCAATTTACAATATGTGAGGTGAATTTGAGGTTAGTATGCAGACATCCACCCCCTTTAAATCTCACATCACAACCACATTTTACTATATTTTCTGAGATCCCTTGCAATTCTTTTAAAAAAAAAAAAACCAACTTCCGGAAGATTTGAAATATAGCAGTCAAGAGCTCCTCCCACATATATCTGAACAGTCATAATCAATAAAAAAGTAATCTTTGATGTATAGTTTTCTCTCCTGCAAATGATACGCATCAAAAGAAAACCAAAAAAAAAAAGAAAAAGAAAAAAAAGGTAGTCCACCGACCACCTCTGTAGCTCAATTAAATCAATCTGCTTCATCAACGGAGAAATCTGGTTCTGGAGGCTTAGGCAGTTTAAGCAACTCCCTACCACTCTTATTCCTGAACCTATGAACACCTCGAAGTGCATTAGCAGCAAACTTAGAAGCATATATCGTTGCAACGAGGCTTGGAGAGGAACCCGACTGGTCATTGAGCTCTGCCTCTTCCTCTCTGCGTCGCAGTTCCACTTGCTTTCTCTTGCAATACCGTCGCCATGCAGCTTGGATGAAGCAGGCCGCCCATGTCCTCCACTGCTGCGAATAGAAGCGAAATGTGTGCTGTACTTGTCGACTATGGAGGCGGCGGAACTGACCCGCAACAAACTTCAACTCATCAGCCATTAATGCAAAAGCTTCTACTTCAGTCAAGGATCTCACTGTCCTTGTGGAAGAAGGGAGGTTGGCTCCAGCTTTTGGATCTAGAGCCCAGGTCAGCAGTTCCTCCCCACAGAAATCTCCCTCTTTAAGAATGCTTCTATTGAAGAAGCCGCTCCTCCCACCATCGGTGGTCACACTCTCAAGGCGACCGCGAATGATGAAGAGCATTTCATCCACAGGGTCTCCTTCCCTGACAATGTAAGTGTTCTCTGTGTAAAGACTGGGCATTAGCCGTTCACATATGGCGTCCAGCAGTCGCTCGTCCATGTTTCCAAACAAAGGGACCTGAAAGGAAAAGGAAACGTGGGATAATGAATACATCCCTGCTTAATCCTTCAAGGCTGAGTTTCTAATATTCAGAATCCATAATATTAGAACGAGACAAGTTGTGGAAACCAAACAATAATTCTCTCTCACATTCCAAAATATATACAATGTAGAAAACGTGAGATTAAGATCCTGTATTGCAGGAAATAAATTAATATCTTTCTTATTTTCCTTGCCATTATTATGTTTTGTTATCTTTCTTATTCACTTGCCGTTATTATGTTCTGTTTTTGGCAGATTTTGACTATATAATTCTCTTAAATTTAAGCCTTCCTTTTCAATCACTATTGTTGTATAGAACAACCATTGGGTGTATAAATAAAATAACTCAGAGAAACCTTTCTTTCTTCTATTTTATCAAGGTATCATAGTCAGCCTTCTCCATGGCCAAAAAAATCATGATTGGTAGGGTGCAAACAAGGATGGATTCCTCAGAAATCCCTTCTAGTTTCTCCACACAACCTAACACCTAGGGACAATCACTTTTTACAAATTACTCGGCATAAAACTAATGGGACTAACTCTAAGGGGAGATCTCAATATGTTATGTTACCGATTCAAAGCAGAGTACAGATCAACTCTCTTATTGGGAAAACAAAACAACTGAAGTAAAATCACAAGCGCAAGTTGTAAGGCTGAGAATACAATGGGGTGGATTGGTTGATAAATTTAATGGAGCATAAAATTAGTCAAATATATTTCTATAAAACTGCAAAGTAATTATAGGATATGGTGTAAAAAATATATTTTGATCTCAAAAATACTGGCATAGTACCTTGATATTTGATTTGCTCTTAAAAGTGCATGCCAATGTACTGTAATTATAACTGAATATTTTAATACTGTTATGAAATTTTAACAAGAGATGAATGTGTACTACGAAACCAATTGGAGTTGCCTTGAGATACTTTAGTATAACCAAATGAATAAGAACGACCAAGTATTTAATTTCCTTTGAGTTGAAGAATAAATTGGATGAAGAAGGAGGTTGTTTATAAGGAATAAAACTTTTTGCCAACCTATGGGAAGAGTTGCAGCTGTTTGATGGGAGGAAAGATGGAAAAAGGTAATAGTCGGAAGTCCAGAAAAAATACCGACAGAAGCCCATACACAAAAACTCATATCTTTATCAAAGAGAGCAGTTTTGGATTATTTAATTAAAAAATATATTTTTTAAAAAAAGATGAGACATGGTATGATCATTGTAAGAAATCTTGCCACCAAGGACAGATATCCAAATGCTATTTTCTGCATTTCCAGTCGTTGCTATCATAATAATGAGGAATATAAATATATCATACATGTAAAACAGTCAGCATGGTCACCAGTTTTAGTCCAGCCTTTTGAGAAGAGGAGCAGTGTTGAACAATATCTTACCCTTC
>JXCR01132268.1:2620-15689 GCA_002079205.1 Phalaenopsis hybrid cultivar
AAATAATAGTTATAAATGATAAGTTGAATTTTAAAATTAGTAATTAATTCTAGAAAATGAGTGGATTTTATCTCAAAATTAGATTTGAAGCAATCAGATATTCTATTTATTTACCTTCAGCCACTTAAGCAATTAATGCATGAAATTATTAATTAAATTTCTATTATTCTTTTTAAAATTTTTGTTTACCTTAAGTGATTGCAGATTAGAATATAATGCTGGAACTGATGAAGATTCTGATTGGAAAGAAGAAGAAGAATTTCATGAAACAAATTTACCTGCAATACACTTAGTGTTTTATGGTTACTTTTATGAGGTAAATAAACTATTACACAGATATTATTTTTTTCAAATAATAACATGCATTGTTTTATATGCAGGCAAAAGTACTGACTTCCAGTCATGATAAATGGTTATTAGTGCATGTGCAACAAAGAAAGCAGTTTAACTCGCATCTGGTAGGCATCATAAAAATTAGTGATATCTCTTTTTAAATTTTTCAATGTTACTAAATAATTTTATGTATTTTCATTTCTAACACTTCATANGAGCAGTTTAACTCGCATCTGGTAAGCATCATAAAAAATAGTGATATCTCTTTTTAAATTTTTCAATGTTACTAAATAATTTTATGTATTTTCATTTCTAACACTTCATATTTACACGCATAATACTTGAATCTGTCACATAAAATCCAAAATATTGTCATTGCTAACTTTCTAAAAGTGAGATGTATTTTTGCATGCATAAATTGACGACACTGATGCACGGTGTGTTGAATGTAAATATAGAAGTTTAGATTATTAAAATTGTGTGGTATGTATATGTTAATTTTTCTTTACAAATATGCATTATTTTAACTGTCGCATTGTGCAGCTAAAGAGAGAACCATGNATATATGTTAATTTTTCTTTAGAAATATGCATTATTTTAACTGTCGCATTGTGCAGCTAAAGAGAGAACCATGGTCAAATGCCACCGTTCAAGAGCAATTGAGTTCACATTTTGTATTTTGGGAGGTATGTAATTGTATTGTTTTCGTAGCAAGCTACCATAAGTTTTAGACAAAAAAGTTTTTTAAAAGTTATTTATTATAATATTAACATTTTTGGTCTAAAATATATTATACTAATTCTTTTATTTGCATAATGTTACTATTTAGACTTCTCACGAAGACATAGAGGGACAAAAAGTATGTTGTTTTTACAAGGTGACGACATTGCCTGTAATTATGGTCATTGATCCCATAACAGGTGCAANCAAAATATATTATACTAATTCTTTTATTTGCATAATATTACTATTTAGACTTATCACGAGGACATAGAGGGACAAAAAGTATGTTGTTTTTACAAAGTGACGACATTGCCTGTAATTATGGTCATTGATCCCATAACAGGTGCAAAAATGTATGTTTGCAATGAAATGAAGCAACCAGAGAGCTTATTAGAGGTAAAGTTAAATTTTAGCTTATTTTCACCTTAAAAAATTATATATAATAAATAAGATTTTATCTAAATTAGTTCATTTGTTTGTTTTTTTATAGTATTTGATGTAATTCTCAGTTATTTACAGCTATTTTAAAATTAATTGGATTTTACTCCATCTGTTTTAACTTAATTAAACTGAATTGTTAGATTATTTGAAAATTTATATTTATAAATCGTCAAATTTTATTTGCATGAAAAAGCGTTACAAAGCATATCATTTGTATTAAAAAATAATCACCTTCTTTTTTTCAGGATTTGATGAGGTTTTATGATAGAAGTCCAAAACAACATCTTGCTGAGAGCTTACAAAGAAAAGATGATCATGCTTCATCTGACCAAATAGGTTTGCTAAAAATATGCATGCTATTGTTTCTTTTAATGAAATTTTATGTGACAATTCGTAATATCTCAATTTATTTTATTTCTAGCTTGTTTTTTCTCATTGGCAATTTTAACTCAATAGAATTAATTTTTATCCTTAATTTTTTTTCGTGAGTGCTGCCAAATTTTTTAACTAGCTAAAGTTCCACAACTATCTAGTAAAATTTAGCTAAGAACTGGGAGTGTGAAATTAAGTTTGCACATTGGGTTCTATTCTAATCCAAAAATTCTTCAATCAATCCAAAACTACTTCACCCTAACCCAACCACAAATTAAACGAGTCAGAATGTTTAAAATGAATCTGCATTCAACCCACCGACTCTAACCCGCCCGTATAACCTATTAAACATAGCACACAATTGTTATTCAGATCAAATTTGGGTTGATTTCGAGTCAATTTCGGGTTGGCATATTGATTTTGAGTCAAGTTCAAGCTAGCTGACAGTTTTAGGTTATTTTCGGGCTGTTGTTCAACCCAAATCCAACCCAAAAAATAGACGTATTAGGATTCATAACCCGAACATAAATAAAAAATTATTTGCTCTACATGAACCTTAATTTTTTAAGTTTAGTTCAGGTCGAGTTGACTTGTCAGGATCAATTTTTGACATATTATACTGCAATTTTTTGTTATTATTTTTTTATTTTGGTTGGCTAACATAAATTTATTTTGAAGGAAATTTACTTTATAATAAGCATTTTGATGATTTTTTCAGTAGAAAATGAAGTAGCACAAGCTAAGGAAATCAGTTCTGCAGTGATAACAAAACCAGGTTATCCCCCTCTTCCTGAAGAGCCTACAGACGAAAAGCTCATTTGCCGAGTAGGAATATGCCTTCCTAATAGCCAGAGAGTGCGGAGGAGCTTCCTTAAAACTGATCCAACAAAGGTAAAGTCTCCCAGCAAATAATTAATAATAAAGGCATTTACATACATAACACACAATTCTTATGCATTTACTTCTCTCACGCCAAAAGTTTCATATTTAAACACATAGCACTCTAATCGTTAATATCACATGAAAATAAAACTACTATCACTTATTAAAAGTGAAATACACATTTTCANTCTTTAATATCACATCAAAATAACACTACTATCATCTATTAAAAGTGAAATACACATTTTCATGCATAGGAAAGCACCAAAGTCCTATTAGGGGCGGGTTTGGTTTACCTGAAACTGGCCCGATGACCCGAATATTTTATCTGTCGAAAATCCTAACCCGAACCTAACCCTCCATCAACCTGTCAACCCGTANATATTTCATTTTTACTTTCTGCATGCAGTTTACTATGGACAACAAGCAGAAACTTGTCTCCACATTTCTTGAAATCACAATGAGCAATTGTAGGGATTCTGCTGCGAACACCCTCAAGGTTCATAGCATATTTGTAATAATGCAAATTTAAATTATTAAAGAAGTTATTATTATCATGCAATGAATAGTGATAAAAATATTATATAATTATCTTCTTTAGGATGCAGGATGGAATATTCATGCTGCTATTGAATTATTTTTTGAGCGTGATGGTTCTCTTGGAGAAGCAACAACTTCGCAATTTAATCCTCATTTCAATTTATTATTTTCTGACATTACACCAACGTAAGTTATTTTGATTTTATCTTCTAATTATTTTAGTATTTGCTTCTTTGGTAAGCTCTGAAATATTTAAATATATTTTTATAAATTTTATTTGTAGTGGTTGGAGCTNATATAGGCCGTCTATTTGACCCGAATAGTTTTGTGTAAAAAATACAAGCTTGAACTTGACCCACCTTCAACCTGTCAACCCGTATCTGAATCATATTACTCATTTAATTTCGATTCNGTATAGGCCGTCTATTTGACCCGAATAGTTTTGTGTAAAAAATGCAAGCTTGAACTTGACCCACCTTCAACCTGTCAACCCGTATCTGAATCATATTACTCATTTAATTTCGATTCAATTCCAGGTTGGCGGGTTAACTCGAACTTGACTTGAAAATTAAACATGTTAGATTTTTTAAGCTGAACCTGACCTGAAAATTATTAAGGCCAAGCATAACTCAAATTTTTTTAGTCAGGTTTGAGTCTAGTTGGCATGTTGGGTCAATTTTTGACACCACAAGTGCTATGCATGAAACTATTAATGTTTTGGTGTGAGACATGTAAATGCATAAGAAATGTGTGCTACATTTGTAAATTTCTCNCTGAACATGACCTGAAAATTATTAAGATCAACCATAACTCAAATTTTTTGAGTCAAGTTTGAGTCTAGTTGGCATGTCAGGTCAATTTTTGACACAAGTGCTACGTATGAAACTATTAATGTTTTGGTGTGAGACATGTAAATGCATAAGAAATGTGTGCTACATTTGTAAATTTCTCATAATGATAAAAATGTTCATTTAAGACAATGCATTTATAAATTTATGCTTTTTGTTTTTATGCAGTTGTTATGGTCTTTCTGTTCAACTTTGCTAGAGGAAGAAGAATCTCAGAGTTTCCATTTCATAGTTCCCAACTCTCCCAAATTATTTTATGATAATGATGCAACCTTTGAGGAGGCTGCTTTATCTAACACCCTTTTAAGACTTGGCCTGGATAGAGTTAATTAGCTAAATGTTATTAGCATTTAGTTTTTAAACTTTTTTTTATAGAGTTTATAGTTTGTACGTCATTTAGAGGACAAAAGATGAATGACAATGCATTATATANGGAGGAAGAAGAATCTCTAAGTTTCCATTTCATAGTTCCCAACTCTCCCAAATTATTTTATGATAATGATGCAACCTTTGAGGAGGCTGCTTTATCTAACACCCTTTTAAGACTTGGCGTGGAAAGAGTTAATTAGCTAAATGTTATTAGCATTTAGTTTTTCAACTTTTTTTTATAGAGTTTATAGTTTGTACGTCATTTAGAGGACAAAAGATGAATGACAATGCATTATATAGTTAATTATTTACAATTGATATTTATTTTTTAAATTTTTAAGTCAAGCGTTTTTATTAAAGTGTGACAAAATTTATTCACTAAAGTCTAATTTACTAGTTACTGTTTTATTATTATTATTATTATTATTATTATTATTATTATTATTATTATTATTATTATTATTATTATTTATTTTTGCTAGTGCTATGTAAAAAAAAAAGAGGATTGACAAAGTATTTTTTTTTTTCAGTTGGATTACAACATGAATCGACTTTAAGCCCATATCATTTTGTTTTAGTTATGAATGGTCTTACTAGACAGCCATAGGAGGATGTATATACTTATTGTGGATAATATTATCTTTTTATTCAGAAAAAAACGTGAATTATAGGTATTAACGTTTGAGTNCTAGGTGTATGTCTTTCACTAATGATATACTTATTGTGGATAATATTATCTTTTTATTCAGAAAAAAACGTGAATTATAGGTATTAACGTTTGAGTCTAAATGCTTTCATTTGAGCCGATCTAAAATCGAGTATGTGGAATATAATTTTAATATCAGTAGATCTAGTGGTGGGATTATAATAATGAATATAAAATCATCAACATGAGTGCATGTTTTAGATATCTTGAGTATATTGTTCAAAGCAATGATGATAAAGATAGAGATGCTATTTGTAGAAATTAAGTTGGATGGTTGAAGTGAAGGAATGTATTAGGATTATTGTGTGATAGAAAAATACTTCAAAAAATTTTTATGAGAACGTGATGTGACCTACCATGTTTTATGGTGCAGAATGTTGGCCTGAAAAAGAGAAGCACAAAGTTAAGTATTAATGAGATAAGAATGCTAAGGTGGATGAGTGGCTTTACATTTAGAGATAAAATGTAAAACAAATATATACGTGAAAGGATTGGAGTAGCTCGAACTACATATAAGATTATAGAGAGCTGCCTTAGATGGTTTGTTCACATTAAACGTCAACCATTGGAGAGTAGATGTTTTAGATTTGACATATGTTAAGAAAGGTAAAGGTAGACATAAAAATATTTGGGCATGTTGTATAAAAATGATCTTAATTTAATAGAATTAAATAAAAAAATGACACTTATAGGACACAATAGAAAAAAAATAATTCATATAGCCAATCACACATAGTGAGATAAAGGCTTATTGTTGTAGTATTGCTAAGTTCTGATAGCATGCATGCAGTCATTGCAGTTTTATTTTACTTCTTTTAGTAATATTGTATTTGTATCGGATTGCTCTTTCTAAAATGGATGTTGTTTATCTAAGGGAGCGTGGGTTCAATCAGTACAAAATTTAAGTTTGTTATATTAGAAATTAATTTTATTTTTTTATTATTTTTATTCTATAAATGAGAACTAATTATATAATTTTTTTACTCTAATGTATTTTTAAATCATTGTATATGATGTCACATGCATTCATAATCTCTCAGGTGAGAATCATATGTTAGTTATTGTACTTCTATAATTACAAATTTTTTAACATCATCAGAATATCATGCATCTATATCTACTGAATATCAAAGAATTTAAATGAGAGTTGCTCACTCATTATTAATTTTGTTTGAGCTAAAAGTTGAATAAATTTGAGATTAATGCTATATAAATTTAAGCATAAAAATTAATCGCATGAGTGAGGATATGTAATTTCAAGCTAATATTTTTCAAATAATTAATATTAGAAAATAATATTCTAACATGCATAAACAATTTTAATAAAGAAAAAAAAACATAAAATATGTAAATTCTTACTAAAAAATATTACTATTTCTAAAAAGGTTATTGTGTTAAGAAATGCTAAAGTCTATAGTTTAGTCTTTTATTGGATAGTTGAAAAATAAATTAGCATAGAAATACAAAATGGCTTACCTTTATTCATAGATCCAATATTTCAATTAAAATTAATTTCAACCACTTATATATTTAAACCCTTTTGATTTTGTTTACACTCCAAAACAATTTTTATATTTTTAATAAATATTTTATCAAATAAATTTATTTTAATCATTTATTATTAGTTCGCGAGAATAGCCTTAAGAAAAGGGCAATATTTGGAAGGTAGAGAGAAGGTAAAATGTAATTGAAATTTCAACTCAAATTTTTAAAATTTTTTTAATATCGCTTATGCTACGAGTTGTGTAGATAAATTCATTGTGAGTTTGATAGTATTTCAAGGGTTATTTGAGTGAAAATGGAAGTTTAAGCTTTGTGAAATACTCAATTTTCTTTGATAAAAAAAGCTGAAGAGCTCCAATTAAAATGCTTGTGATGCTATTTAACAAATGTAGTGATATTGGATTAGTTTTATGTTTCTATAAAGTTATGGCTTTCTTGCTCCTCAGTCATAACTTGTGGACAATAGGACTTGCGCCTTTTGGAAGGGGTATATCCAAATTTTTGGGAGGTTGTAAGAGAATAATCAATAAGAGAAATAAGAAAATTTTATGGTTTGCAAACCTCAACGATGGTTGTTTTTTGAATCAATCCAATAACTGACTGCATCAACTCTTTGTAAAAACAAATTTTTATAAGAAATCTCTTTTGGTTTTTTTTTTTAAACTCAGAGTTGCTAGCTTATCCGATTACCATCTTATAATTCTCTTATACAAATAGCCCTCTTTCCGTGATCATCAAAATGATTCAGAGAAACAGAGGGATTTGAAAGAAAGAAAATGAAACGAAACAAAGACAAACAAATTAAGAAGAACATGAAAAACTTAAAAAGGTTATATTCATGTGATAGGTCAAGACTGTATGTTCAAAATGAAATCATATCAAAGATACCTTTAAATACATATTCACAAAGAAGCCCTCTCCATAAGCTAGAACCAAAATTATATTTTGTTATTGGGTCAGAATAACTCCCAAAGAATGTACCATCTGATTAATTACATCTTGGAGAATTCCCGAGAATACTTTCGATTAAAGGAGTCTTGCTTATATTTTTGTGGTAACTAGTGAATGGATATGCCGAGAATTTCATCATCTCACACAGAATTATCTTCAAGTCTATACCAGACCATATGATAAAGGGTGAATCAACGTATTCACCACAGACGGCTGCCTATGAGCATCGAGATCTATATAATGACATCAACAATGTGTCAAGGAAATAGAAGTGGCTCCAATGAGGTATATCAATGAAACTATGAAGGAATCCTAAGTTGGTAGGGATAGTCGGGTTAAGATTCTATTGATATGTCATCCAAAACTATTAAAAATCTAAGTCTACCTAGTCGTGAAGGTGGTGGACTCAACCTAACTAAGGACCCGTTTTCAACAGCCCATGAATTGTGTCGCCTAAGAAATTTCAGTAATCCTAAAATCAAAAGAAAGAAACATCTTTATCCCTATGACCCTATATAGGTTGAATTCATAGAAGTGGGATTTATACACACCGAGAAAGTTGCGAGAATGCCTTTCAAATGAAGAGAAAGGAGGGGTCTACCTATAAAGCCGAACCACCTCACAAAGAACTTAATAAGGAATTGTTTAGAATTTCTAAAGGAGGGGTTCATCACAAGTTCTTTAGGATAGTCAACAGGAAAGACCTATGACTAGATCCTTAAGCTTATAGAGAGGAGAAACTCATATATCACCAAAAATGAGGTCAACAACCACCAAACTAAGGTCACCAGATTCGTAGACTAAATATTTTTCAACTAAAACAGTTAATGAGACTTTTCTCATGAGATCGATACGCTGTACTCTTTAATTACATTATTGCTTGACACATATACTTGAGTTGTGCAACCGACTTACCTCATGATAAGTTTTGTCACATCATTAGACGAACAATTAAAAAAGAGCTACAAGCCAAATCAACCACGACCTACAAATAATAAAAAAGGTAACAACTACAAATCAAAATTTGAGTACGGTTGGAGGAAACTAAATCACACAAGGATGAGCTCTACTGAATTTTCTAGCAACACATTTCATATCAACTAACTTTCTAATGATTAATATCTTGCCTACTGAGTAAATTTTGCTATTGAGAATGAAGAATGGGAACTACGATTTTTTTCATTGAAATAATAACACCCAATTGAACATAAACGAATTGGCTCAGTTTTCTTTTTCCTTTTTTATTTTTCCCTTTCATAAACAAACTGGCCCTTCATATTCAAAAGAATATCTCTGAATGAAAACTAATCCAATAAAATTTATTCTGCTCATGCATTTTACCAGTAAAATTTATTGCAATAAATTTTAATGTTATTTATTAAACAAGCTTAAAAACTATTAAAATTATCCTCGCATTTGCACTTTCAACGATATAATAAATACTTGCTCCTGTTTTTGCATTTTTCATAATGCAATTCTTAGCAGCACAAATAAAACCAGTCCAACACATAAATAATGCTATATATATATATATATATATAGATATAAAATCCAAATATCAATAGGAATAACCTTTACAGGGGAGCAGAAAAATGAAAATTTACCTGGAACAGGAATATACAGTACAGTTAAAAAACAGAGAAAAATACATACAAAAATTTCTTTAGATTTTACTTCTGCATAGTTTGAATTTTAATGTAACATGAGAGCTAAAAATATATAATATAAAGGAGAGCTAATAAGGTCAGATACCAGTATTGGGATTGTTTCCAGCGAGAATAAGGGAAATCTCCAAACCTCTGCTGAAGGCCTGGTTGAACAGAAGCCGAGTTTGGAAGGTAGACACGAATGGGAACCAAGATAAAAATGCAATAGGAATGAAAATGAACATTCCCATCCCAGCATCATAAAGCCTCGCGAGGGAGCGCAGAGATTTCCACAACCGCAGCTTCTTCATCACCGGCTTCCACGCAACAGCTATCTGTTTTNGTCAGTTGCCTTTTTGGGAAGAAAATATTTGATTTAATATAATATATATTATTTTTTGAAAGTAATATTTTAATTTTTGAAAATATGAGACCAAATCAAGCTCATATAAACAATAATTTAAATAAACGAGCACAACACTGTAAATGATGTATCTACCTCGAGGAATAGACACGTCACTTGCTAATGAGACTCGAATAAATAAACCAATAAAACTATGAGATCAATTTTAGTTTGGGAATATTTTGTTAACCGACAAATTTTCTTATCTAATATAAAAGATTAGAAAGAGTTTATAATAAGTTGGGTTCTAAAATTTCATATAAGGGCAGACCCCTATAGTTAATTATAACTTAAATGTCTGAGGTCACCTAAAAAAACTCTTGATTTAGATTAGAAAGAATTGTGTTCAAGAATTTCAAAATGAATGACTTTTCAAAGATCGGACTAAGGAGTGTCAAATGGGAAATGCTCAAATTTTGAAACTTNTGTCGGAATTCCATCATCGCAGCCCTAATCAGTTCTCTCACGAAGTGGAGAGGCAGAAGGCCTCACCGGTGGATGTCCTCTCGCCGGTGAGGAGGAGCGCCAGCCAGCGAACTCAGGCGCGAGAGGGAGAAAGGGCTCAACAGAGAGGGATCTGGTGGGAAACTTCTCTAGGACTTCAATTTGAGGTTTAGTGGAGTTTGGGAAAAGGCCAGAATTTGTCCTGATTTTCGAGTGATGAATTGGGCTTTGACGGTGGAAATGGAGGGCTAATGGCTGTGGAATTTTACTTAGGAAAGCTTGAAGAAGCTTTGGAAGGATTTTGCAAGAGGCTCCCACTCCTTAAGGATTTGAGCACATTCTATGTTTGGCTCTGAGTGGATGGTGTTTAAATACAGGAGCATGGAGTGGCTAGCTGGGCTTCAATTCAGGNTATCTAATACGTGGAATATAATTTTAATAATATTAGATCTAGTGGAGGTGTTATAATAATGAATCATGAAGTCATTAACATGAGTGAATATTTTAGATATCTTGAGTCTATTGTTCAAAGCAATGATGATATAAATGGAAATGTTATTTGTAGAATTTAAGTTTGATGGTTGAAGTGGAGGAATGCATTAGGATTATTCTGTGATAGAAAATACAACTTAGACTTACAGAAAAATTTTATGAGAATGTTGTGAGAGCTACATTGTTTTATGGTGCAGAATGTTGGCTTGAAAAAGAGAAGCACAAAGTTAAGTGTTAATGTGATAAGAATGCTAAGGTGGACAAGTGGCTTTACATTTAGAGATAAAATGTGAAACAAATATATTTGTGAAAGGATTGGAGTAGCTCAAATGATAGATAAGATTGGAGAGAGCCGCCTTAGGTGGATTGTCACATTAAACGTCGACCATTGGATGCAAGTTAGGAGAGTAGATGTTTTAGATTTTATTTATGTTAAGAAAGGTAGAGGAAGACCTAAAAATACTTGGGTATGATGTATAGAAATGATCTTAATTTTATTAGAAATAAATGAAAATATGACAATAAAAAATAATAGAAAAAAATGATTCATATAGTCAACCAAACAATGGGATAAAGGCTTATTGTTGCAGTATTGCAAAGTTCTAATAGTATGCATGTAGTCATTGCAGTTTTATTTTACCGCTTGTAGTAATATTGTATTTGTACTAGATTGCTCTTTCTAACATGGTTCTCTAAGGTGGTGTGGGTTCAATGGGTTCAAAATTTAACTTTGTTATATTATAAATAATTTGTTTTTTTATTATTTTTAATCTATAAATGAGAATTAACTATATATATTTTTTACACAAATGTATTTTTAAATCATTGAATATGAGACAGACTAATAATCTCATATGCATTCCTAATCTCTCATGTGAGAATCTTATGTTGGTTAATGTACCTCTACGATTAGAAACTTTTTAACATAATCAGAATATCATGCATCTAAATCTAACTACTCAATCTCAAAGAATTTGAATGAGAGTTGTTCACTCTTCATTAATTTATTTGAGCTAAAGGTTGAATAAATAATTAATATAAGAAACTAATATTCTAATATGTATAAACAATTTTAATGAAGAAAAAAACATAAAATATAAATTCATACTTAAAAAAAAAATATGATTTCTAAAAAGGTTACTGTGTTAAGAAAAACTTAAGTTTATAGTTTAGTCTTTTATTGGATCTATGTATAAATGTAAGTCATTTTGTATTTCTATGCTAAAATATAAATTCATTCAAGAAGAACACTTCACATTTCACAATTCATCATTATTTCACCGTGCAAGAAGATATCTCATATTTACCAAGAAACAGGTCTCATGGTTCCAAAATGACGAAGCACAATGCATTCATACCTAAGTAAATTCAGCAGCTATAGAAATGGATTTAAATTTTACCAATGAGAAGGACATGTTGAATCTTTAGAAACGAATTAAATTCACCTAAGTCAACCTGATTGCATCTCTTAAATCAATTCACATTCAGTTTCCAACAGATTCAGAAGTTTTAACCAAGATATTTCCAACAAAATTTCTATGCCTAGGTGATGTGCTTGTAAAGGATTATGAAATATGGTTGTTGGGTATGTAGATACATGAGAATTGTATGTTACCTATCAAACTTTCTAAATGTTGAAATAATTAAGAGCATATCGTAATAATAAATCTCACCGAGAGATAAAATGAAATCATAACATCGACCAACCGCTAACTTTACCATGCATTTAAAAAAGTTTAGGAGAAGATATGCTATGGGAAATGAATTCTAAACATATGTGTACATCGAATCATAATCCCTTAGCAATTCTTGTAAATTTCGGACGGTTATAATAGCATTTCAATCATATCTCAATCATAAACGACTAGAATCAAGAAGTAAGAACACCCATTTATCTCTTCTCGTATCATATTTATATGTTTTGATGCCGATGAAGAAGACTTTCAGGTTTCCACACAACGAGTCACAAATTTCAGATTTTATGAACCAAAATTGTCAAGAAAATTAACAAACACTCACACTTCCATACATACTCTCCAACTCTTTCTACACTTACATATTTCACAACTAGACTTTAATCTTTACCACCCAAACCATTCATATCGCATCAAAATATCACTACTCTTAACTTTAACAAGATGAAATACACCTTATTCATGTATATGTTTAGAGCGTCAAAGTGTTATGCATGTAAATATCTCCTTGAAATAAAGCCTAGGTGCTAGGTGTGTAAATACGTGGAAGAAAGTGATACATGTGTAACTTATTAAAATTTGGTTCTTGAACATGTGGATAGATGGAAATTAAGTGTCGCGCACATAAATAATGGAGATATGCAGCATGCATGTAGATATTAGTGCTTAGGTGGTAAATATGTAAATGGGATATGACTAGCCATGAAAGTCTATTAGCTTGA
>JXCR01132268.1:25197-36026 GCA_002079205.1 Phalaenopsis hybrid cultivar
ACGGAATGCTACGGGCCTTTTGTGTGATAGAAAAGTACCGCTTAGACTGAAAGGAAAATTTTATAAGACGGTGAGCCTTTTGTGTGATAGAAATGTACCGCTAAGACTGAAAGGAAAATTTTATAAGACGGTGGTGAGAGCTGCAATGCTCTATGGCGCTGAATGTTGGCCTTTAAAAGAGAAGCATAATAATAAGTTAAGTAATGCTCTATGGCGCTGAATGTTGGCCTTTAAAAGAGAAGCATAATAATGTCTACTGCTTAGACTGAAATAAAAATTTTATAAGACGGTGGTGAGACCTGCGGACGGTGGTGAGACCTGCAATGCTATATGGTGCTGAATGTTGGCCTTTAAAAGAGAAGCATAAAATTAGAGNTGAAAATTTTATAAGACAGTGGTGAAACCTGCGGACGGTGGTGAGACCTGCTACCACTTAGACTGAAAGGAAAATTTTTTAAGACGGTGGTGAGACCTGCAATGCTATATGGTGCTGAATGTTGGCCTTTAAAAGAGAAGCTATAGGACGGTGGTGAGACCTGCAATGCTCTATGGCGCTGAATGTTGGCCTGTAAAAGAGAAGCATAAAACAAGTTTAAGGTGTTGTCGGGATGAGAATGATTAGGTGGATGAGTGGCTTTACACTTAGAGACAAAATGTGAAATAGCCTTTTGTGTGATAGAAATGTACCGCTAAGACTGAAAGGAAAATTTTATAAGACGGTGGTGAGAGCTGCAATGCTCTATGGCGCTGAATGTTGGCCTTTAAAAGAGAAGCATAATAATAAGTTAAGTGTTTCCGAGATGAGAATCGCTGAATGTTGGCCTTTAAAAGAGAAGCATAATAGTAAGTTAAGTATTGCCGAGATGAGAATGCGTTGAATGTTGATCTTTAAAAGAGAAGCATAATAATAAGTTAAGTGTTGCCAAGATGAGAATGACGAATGTTGGCCTTTAAAAGAGAAACATAATAATAAGTTAAGTGTTGCCGAGATGAGAATGATCATGTTGGCCTTTAAAAGAGAAGCATAATAATAAGTTAAGTGTTGTCGAGATGAGAATGATTAACCTTTAAAAGAGAAGCATAATAATAAGTTAAGTGTTGCCGAGATGAGAATGATTAGGTGGATCGGCTTTACGCTTAGAGACAAAAATGCAAAATGAATATATCTGTGATAGGGTTGGTGGAGCTCCTGTGACGGAAAAAATTAGAGAAAGTCGTCTTAGATGGTTTGGTCACATTAAACGTCTACCATCTGATGATTCAATTAGGAGAGTATATGTTTTAGATTCGACTTGTGTTAAGAAAGGAAGAGGTAGACCTAGGAAGACTTGGTCTTATTGTATTAAAAATGATCTTAATTTACTAGAACTGAATGCAAATATGACACTAAATAAGACACAATGGAGAAAAAGGATTCATGTAGCCGACCCCACGTAGTGGGATTAAGACTTTGTTGTTGTTGTTGTTATATCCAAAAATAGATATGTTTTGATCAAGTTCTTTTTGTATTTCATTGTTAGGTATGCAATGTATATGGATTTCATGGTTTTCATAAGTTTAGTTGCGAGATTTGTAAATACATAAGAAATTTGTGTTACGTAGGAAAATCTAGGTGTGAGATATTTAAATACCTAAGAAATTTGTGTTATGTATGTAAATATGAAATTTGGGTGTCAGATATGAGAATGCATAAGGAATTTATTCTATGTACTTAAATATGAAAACATAGGTTTGAGAAGATGACGAGTTCGATGGTAATTTATATATATATATATATATATATATATATATATATATATATATATATATATATATATATATATANGCGCTATGTATGTAAATACTTAAGAAATTTGTGCTATAAGTTTGTAAATTTGAAACTTTAGGTGTAAGATATGAAAATACATATAATATTTTTGGTATGTAAATATGAAAATTTAGGTGTGAGATATGTCAATACATTAGAAATTTGTGCTATGTATGTAAATATAAAAATTTAAGTGGCAAATATGTAAATACAGAAGAAGGTGGCCTTAGGTTTTAGGTAGATAATGATGTGGTAATGCAATGTTGTAATGGTGGATTTATGGGTTACTTTGGGTATTAATTGGTTAGTTGGTTGATTCTCTGGGTTAGTGAGTTATAGGTTTCAGGTATGATGTATAAGTGATATAAGGTTTCAAGTAGGATGTGTAAATGGGACACAATGATGTTGCACCAATCTATAAAACTACATTTATGATACAGATGGATATTCCTTTAGGAGGGTTGTCTTTAGTTTAGTGTGAATAGTTATATTTTTTTTTTCAAATGACTAAAGTGTGCAGCTTTCTGAATAAAATAAAAAAGATTGTTAATAATAAAGCACGTTCAGAGGGTTCGATATGCGAGGCATAAATATAACAAAAGACAATTACTTTATACTTTTATTACTTCGATCAAGGGTAACATATGCATGAAACTTTTGGTCATATGTCTTTGCAAATAGAATATAGGTATTCTAGATATATAGTGAACCATCAGGTAGGCATAGTATGTGCTACCTAGATGATATAGAGCTTTGAGCAGCTTATTCATATGTTCTACTGAATTGAAATGAAGTAAAACCATTCCTACAGTAAGATTAAATTTAATAAAAAAAAATCTCCAAGCTACTATCTGGAATACTATATCGATTAACTCAGGCATGCAAACCACATTGATGTCTGCAGATTATTTACTGAGAGCCTGAACATATAGGATGACTCTCTTGTAAGCAAGAAGATCAAAGAAGAATTTCCAAAATGGATAAGATTACATGTACATAGAAGTAGCTTTTTAATTCACAGGTATGTTTTGTAGTTGTACTATAGAAAGTAAAACTTATTATGATTTGGAAGTTCTACTAAGCTCATGATAGAAGCAACAGAATCACAAATTATGGCTTATTACATCTTTCTTAGGGGTCTAATCGTGGAGTTAAGACATGACACATATTTGAAGTGAATGATTACAAATTTCACAAGCACATGATGTGAAGAAAAACAGACTTATAATTGTGGTGTGTGTTAGAGGAAACACACACACAAATAACGAGATCAACTATTATGACATATTGAATGAAATAGTCCAGTTAAAATATTTGTGCTATGTTGAACACAATGTATACATGTTTAGCTGCGAGGGATTTGGCCTATTCCTAATTAAAGAGCACGGACACTTGACCCGTATGATAATACTAAAGTTAAAATGAACATAAGATATGCAAAGTATGACCCATCTACTCTAGCATCTCAGGTTAGTCAAGTTTATTATGTTCAATATCCTAGTCGAGCAAGGGACAAACTTGATTAGGTTGTTGTATTGAAGAACATAACACAAAAAATTGTTGAGATGTAAAATTTTATCGAACCTAAAGGATACCATGGGGCTTCATAAAGAAGTCCATATAAGCAAAAATGATGATGAGGTTGAGGAAGAAATTTTATGTTCTTCAACATTTGGATCATCAAATGAAACAAAAAAAAATGATATGTGTACTTAGATGTTTAGGTTATGCACCTTCTTGTGTGGTGACGACATGTTTCATATTGGCATTTTATATTGTTTGCATTTTATTTTCCTGTCTTATGTTACATACTAATCTTGCTGATTATATTTATATTTTTTCTTTTGCAGATGGTAGGTTCCCAGTCCAATGAGAGACTTTAGGAAACTTTGGGGAACTCATATAAGATGTTGAAGAAGGCCATCAGTAATGCTGACACGCACGTCACTTGTGCAGCCACTCTGGTGACCCCTTCTATTGCCCATCCTCCAACACCAGGTCCCTCACAGACATCACCTCCCACTCAGACACCATATTTCCATTCAAATTTCTCATCTAATGAGCCATACCACTCTACTCCAACACTTGAGATGGCTGGCTTCCTTGGCAGAGTCCATATTGTGTCGAAGGGTGACTTGTAAGTCAAATATATTTTNTAAAAAAATGATATGTGTACTTAGATGTTTAGGTTATGCACCTTCTTGTGTGGTGACAACATGTTTCATATTGGCATTTTATATTGTTTGCATTTTATTTTCCTGTCTTATATTACATACTAATTTTGCTGATTATATTTATATTTTTTCCTTTGCAGATGGTAGGTTCCCAGCCCAATGAGATACTTTAGGAAATTTTGGGGAACTCATATCAGATGTTGAAGAAGGCCATCAGTAATGCTGACACGCACGTCACTTGTGCAGCCACTCTGGTGACCCCTTCTATTGCCCATCCTCCAACACCAGGTCCCTCACAAACATCACCTCCCACTCGGACACCATATTTCCATTCAAATTTCTCGTTTAATGAGCCATACCCCTCTACTCCAAAACTTGAGATGGCTGGCTTCCTTGGCAGAGTCCATATTGTGTCGAAGGGTGACTTGTAAGTCAAATATATTTTGTACGGTAAAGTGGTGCCAATTTTTATTCCATTTTATAATTTAACTAATGTTTCATTTGTAGGTTCTACCCTTCCAAGCTGCCTCTGATGCATATCACAAATATCATTCATGGTAGTTATGATTAGCCAAATCTTACATGGAAGTAGAACCCGATTGTGACCCATGATATGTACTTTGGGAAGTGTAGGCACTACAAACTTGTGGAGTTGCCTGTTGGAAGCTGCCGGTCACCGAAATCGGGCTCCCGTCGCCTACTTCGGAAAGGCATTTTTAATTTATATATATATATATATAAGTTTAGAAAAATATGAAATCAAACTGATCCCATATCTTTCATAGTTTAAATTAAAGAGCACTGCACCTCAAGCCATGCATCTATCCTGAAAAATAAACACAAGACTTGAGGGTGAGGCTCGATCAAATAAACTAAGAAATATATGACATCCGTTTGGTCTACAAAAACCATTTTTTTATTTGTAAGCCGACAAATTTCCCTATTTAATAAAAAAAAATTTAATAGGGTTTATATTAAGTTGGGTTTGGAAAAGCATCCTATAAGTGCAAGCCCCTATAGTTAATTACATCTTAGACAACCAAAGTCACCTAAGAAAACTCTCAATAAAAATCAGAGGATATTGTCTTCAAGGAATTCAAATGGATATGACTTTTCAACGAGATCAGACAAAGAGGTGTGAAAAATGAATGACTCAAATTTGGAACATTTTATTTTTGAATCCAAAAAAAGAAGGACTAGGGGATGTCATAGATCCTTAGGAGAACCTCAATGAATTCCCAAGCTACCCTATAGATTAGCTTTAGTTTAGAGGAGAAATATTTAAGTGTTTCATTCTGTCAATTTTATTAGTTAGGCTTACATTCGCGTGAAACAATCACATAAATAGCTTGGATGATGTGAGGATTTAGGTTGTGATGAACAATAACCTCAGAATCCTAAAACAAGTTAGGGCTTATATTATATAACAGAGCTATAAAAAAGCCTAAAGATAAGTTGAGGATTTATGTTGCATAAACAAACAACCTCAAAGTCCTATGGTTTATTGTATAATTTCTAAAGAAAGAATGATTTAGCTGATGTAGACATGTTTTGTTGTTGAAGATGACCGTGCTGTCCACAATGCTAGCTCCAAGTTCTTCATCATGACAAGTTTAAGTTTTCTAATGTGTCAAGTTATGATGTCAAATCAAATGTCCTAAGGGTCATGGTTATTTAAATATTATAGTGCATATTAAAGTTTATTAGAGCGACATTGATTAGGATCCTACGGTTCCCTCATTCCAGTACCGCTATTTTCTTTCGGATTCACTTAGTTCAAATGAATTTACTAAACTTAACCTAATGAGTTCCACACTTTCATTTAGACTGTGGGAAATTTTTTTATCAATTGTAGGTTATCTGCTCCGAAGGATTTTCGATCATCCGATAGAGACATTTTAATTTAGTTGGATTTTTGTTTTGTGATGTTTGTGATTACAAGTTGAGTTGTCTTATATTTTGAATGTTGTGGCGGTGAATTTTATCTTATTTGATTTTTAAATTTTTGTTTCCATTTTATGGTTATCCTAGCAGTTTTGGTTTTCATGAAGGGTGACATTTTTGTTTAAGATGCAAGTTTGAAGCAAGAAATATGGAAAGGTAAATGCAATAATTTAAAAACATACCTATCGATTCTTCTCGTTCCTTTACCTGAAAGGTTAGTACTTGCAAGACATGTATATAAATTTGTAAATAAATTAAATTGGAGGAGTAGATGAAGGTATAACTTTCCAACCCCAAAGTATGATTCTATTAAGCCTCCAAATTTCTTAGTAGATGACTCTAGAACAAAATATGGCAAGTTCAACTTGTCCTTCAAAATATTCAAAAGTTTTCAAAGTGCTCAGGGTTTGACCCTGAACTACTTTGAAGATCTCTTCAATTATTTTGAGTTTATTTCTGAACTTATCATATTGTTCCACTAATCATCCGAGTTAGAGTTTGACTACCCCATTGCCCAATGAAACTTGATAATTCAATTATCCCAAAGATATGATACTCAATCAATTTGACATTTTACTTAAAGGTTATATAGATGAATGCCCCTAAGGCAAGATTAAGTCATTAAAGATTTAGTTCCCATCAGAAATGGGCTTGAAATGTTTAAGGATGTTGATCCTTAATCATATTATCTTCTAAATCCAATCAATTGAGTTTAGACATCAAACCTAAGTCACTACAAAAAACTTAACAATCATATAAAGGGGAAAAAGGTGGTTTTGGCTTAAGAGACATATATTCTTTTTGAAGGGTCATATCATCGTCAAATTTAGGCCTAAGATAAGTAAATAATCATCTTCCTAGCTTAAGCCCATCACTTAAGAATCATTTGATCTTAATTAACTTCCAAGACATGATGATTAAGGAAATTATGATTTTGTTGATATTGTGAAACGTGGTAAGTAAGTTCCTACTTTTTAATCTCATTGTATTTCAATCATCCAAACATGTTCATTAGGATCAATATTACCCATTTATCTTTGGTTAATCCTAAATTTTGATTAAGGCTCCAAAACATAAAATTACCATTATGCCCTTAGGGCTTTCCACCTCATAACTTATCAAGCAAAGCTCAAATGCCTTTGAGAATTTAAAGTGCCATGCCCATGGGTTAATTAAAACATCATAGGAGAATAATTATTTAAGTTCAGAAAATATAATTTTTACAAGTTAATTTATTTAGCTAACCAAAACAAAGTTTTTTTTGTTTATGAAAAAATTAATAGAGGTCCTTTAGGTGAGAGAAACACTTAGGCAAAATTTCATAATTTTTCAAATTAAATTTTTATTATTGTTATTTAATTATTAACCATTTTAAGGATATAATTAAGTGGAGAATATTGTTTTATTTTCAAAATATATTTTTACAATTATTTTAAACATCTCTGAGTTCAGAAACTCAGAGAAGCAAATATTGTATTTTTGTGATTTTTAATTTATTTATTATGATTATTTTAATGAAAAAATAAAGAAAATTCCTTTTTGTGCTTTTAAAATTTATTTTTAAATTAGAAAAATTAGGAAAATGTCCCAGTGAGTTCTAAGTGATCAGGGAAGCAATTAGACACATTTTGAAATATTTTAATATTTTTGGGATTTTTAAATATTTTTTTTTATTTTAAATTCAAAATAAAAGTAAAAAATCAAGTATTTTATCAAAAATAACTTTTGTTTTTTCTAAGTGTCTCTGATCACAAGGAACTCAGAAAACCACCTTTCATAATATTCTCAAGTGTATTAAATTTAATATAATTATTTTTTTATAAAAATACAAGGTTTCCTTAAAAAATCAAATTTAGTTCTTTTAGTGCTTAAACTTAGCCAAATAATTTTTAGATTTTTACAGTGGGTAGATATGATTTTTATAAATAATGTGGAATTGATTTTATCAGTTTTTAATAAGTATATTATTTACATAAATTAATACAAGTTGAATGCATTTAATTAATAATGGAAATGTACAAAACACTTAAAATCACCACATCATTTTTCATAGGCTTCTCTGACCACATGGAACCTACTAAAATTACCCTCATAATTTTCCAAGTGATATTTAAATGTATACAATTAAAATAAGCCAAAATAACTATCTTAGCTTGAAAATTGGGGTGAAGGGCACAGAGATGCTCTCTGACCTTGAAAAAATCAGAGAACATCCCCTCTGTGATGAGGAACAAACCCTAAAAATTTTAAGCCATGGTGAGCAATGCTTGATCATAATGAATTAAAATACTCCAGAGTAATCCATTAAAAATGAGAGAATAAGCAAATAATTTTTATTTTTTGTCCACATGATTTTTCTCTGTTCACTGAGCAAGAGAGTATTTTTTTTATATAATTTTTCTAGTGAAAGATATGGATTTTGTAAGTTCAAACATTTAAAATAATTCAAAAATCCCTATTTTTCTACTTATCTGGCACGGCGCTGACTAGATCATAGACATCTTCAAAAGACCACGCGGTGCTCCGCAATTTGATGCTGCTAGTCACGTATCTGCTACGCGAACAGCTCTTTATGGACCATATCCTCGTTCAGCTTCATCAGGATTGTCCACTGGATAAATGCGTAATCGGACGACATCCGTTCATCGTTCCCAAGTGACCTAACCCGTGAACCATTCAACTTAAAATCCTAAGATCTTCATCTAGACTCAGCCAAATCACATGGGGTTTATTTATAAACCTTCATATACTCAAGATGAACATATCTATACGGCTTATACACTATGAAATACAGTAAATACAAATGGAGAATCAAAATAGGCTCGTGTTAGGGTTAGAGCTCAGTACCTTTGTCTAAGAGGGGAGGCCTCAATCAAATGGTTGTGGTAGCTTCAATTTGTCCCAAAGAATCTTCAGATGAGGTCTCAGACCCTGGTGAGGTCTCAACCCATTTGGGTCCTCCATGTACTGATCTTAGCTAAACCCCAACCTAAGGCTAGTGGGTCTAGGGAACCATCTACATGAGTCTCCCAAAGGATCAAGGGATTAAAGTCAATAAAGTTTGGGCTTAGGGTTGTGAGTGAAAGTGACTGCAAGTGAATGAACTAGATCCAGACCAACACCCAAGGTCAACCTCAAGTCCAAGCAGTTCTATGGGGATTCACCTTGAGCTCTCTCATATTGACCCCACCTACTAAGTGCTAGATGTTAGGACCAATATGTGGAACTTCAAGTTGAGAAAAGAAGGGTTTAGAGTTTCTAATGGTGAGGGTTCCTTTTCTAGTCTCTAGGAATAGTCAACAAGAAAGTCTTATGGCTATACCCTAGGCTACTAAAGAAGAAAAAATAAATCTCAACCAAAAGTGAGATCAATAAATGGACCCCAATAGATGTGGTGTGCCGGGCAAGTATACCTCACGTATTGGTGTTGACCGACGAGATCAACAAAACAAACATAAATTTCTAAGTCAACTGACCTAGACCAAAGTGTAGAATTGAGTGAAAGTTCTTTTCACTTGAGAGTAATAGATACCCTTGCTGGGGAAAAGAAAGGTTATTGCGGGAACAGGCTTCGGGCAAACCGACAGTCCTGGTAAAGAGTTGATTTGAGTTGAATATTTTAAAATTCACTTCAAATTTAGATTTCAATTCAAGAATCTCAAGGAGATATAATTATGCACGAGGAGACCTGATTTAGTGGAAAGTGCAAGGACTCACATTTGACTCAATAGTAGACACAAATGCAAGGATGGGAATAGGGCTTGAAGAGGCTTACCCCAAATTTAAAGGTGGGAATAGGGTGTAAAAAGACCTACTCTAGAATGTAAAGATGGGAATAGGGCGTAAAGAGGCCTATCCCAAATATAAAGATGGGAATAGGGTGTAAAGGGGCCTATTCTGAATGCAAAGATGAGAATAGGGCGTAAAGAGGCCTATCCCAAATGTAAGCACATGAATCAAATGTAAGGATATAATAGGGTGTAAAAAGGCCTATCCCAAATGTAAAGACGAAAATAGGGCATAAAGGTGCCTCTCTTGAATGCAAAGATGGGAATAGGGTGTAAAGAGGTCTATCCCAAATGTAAATATGGGAATAGGGCTTGAAGAGGCCTATCCCAAAAGTGTAGATGGGAATAGGGCATAAAGAAGCCTACCCCGAATTTGTAGATGAGAATAGAGTGTAAAAAGGCCTATCCTAAATGTGTTAAAGGGAATAGGGCGTGAAGAGGCCTACATGAAATGTAAAAAATGGGAATAAGGCTTAAAGAGGCCTATCCCGAAAGTGTAGATGGGAATAGGGCATGAAGAGGCCTACTTGAATTAAATATGGGAATAGGGCTTGAAGAGGCATATCCCAAAAGTGTAGATGGGACTAAGGCGTGAAGAGGCCTACCCAAAATATGTAGATGGGAATAAGGCATAAAGAGGCCTATCCCAAGTGCAAAGATGGGAGTAGGGCGTAAAGAGGCCTATCCTAAATGTGTAGATGGGAGTAGGGCATGAGAAGGCCTACCCAAAAGTGTAAAGATGGGAATAGAGTGTAAAGAAGCCTATTCAAAATGTAAGGATGAGAATCAGAATTTAGATTCTGACCTCAAGAATAACATGAAAATAGTGTAGAGAGTTTGTAGTGTTAACCTCATAGATATGTGTCATGTGAAGATTAACATTAGTGAGGAAAATTGTGAGACTTTGTATAGAGTACGAAACTCTGGGGAACGTGAAGAAGTTGGTGCAGACAAGAATAATCGTGCTGCGCAAGCAAAGAGTAAGAGATTTCGATTTTGAGAGAAACAAACTCAAGCAAAGTTATCTTTCATTTCTTGTTATTTTTATCACATTTAATTATAAAAGCACACACACACACACACACACACACACACACACACACACACACACACACA
>JXCR01132268.1:36652-46777 GCA_002079205.1 Phalaenopsis hybrid cultivar
TATATATATATATATATATATTTTCTTACACATATTTTATTGGTTGATTTATCTTTTAAAAAGAATATTTTATTCAAATTTCATTATCATCAAGTTTTATTATTTTGTTCTTTGTTTATTGTAGCTTAGAACCAATATATGGTTCAGAGGCTCTTGATTCACCGCACAAAGGGCAATTCAAGAGGCAGACTACATTCTGAAACAAATTTCATTGATCTGCTCAAAACAAGCATTACAAACTGAATACATGCTGAAAGCATCAAAAGTACATCTGAAACATCTTGTGCTGAATACATCTCAAACATCACATGCTGATTTTATATCATATACGTTGCTCTGACGCAGTACAAAATGTGACAAAAAGAATTGTCTGTCTGTCGTCTATGGGATGAGCTCCTGATCAAGCTGACCTACTAAGTCACACTCCAGGATAAGAATTCCCTTTACGTGTACTTAGAGGTGCAACCCTCTCATAGCTCGTACGGGCGTAGCTCCTCTAACTCCAAATCTGGTCGGAATCTGTATGGCATCTTGTTGTTGTCTATCCTTCTGAAAGTCACAGACACTCTGCGGTGTTGTACTCTTAGAATGAAATGCTTTGCGAGGTCTGCTCCATTTCCTTTGAGAATCAGTATTGAACCTACTGGTAGTGGAATCTCAACGGATCTCTTGAACTCCCTGGGGCTAATAACATCAATTTCTTTTCTAAATAGTATATTGCTCTTACTCATGAAGGAATCATGCAGAAGGGCCTCACGAAATCATGATGGTCTATAAGTGGGGGAATGCAATCTCCCTCATCATAGATATTGATGATACAACAATTTGGAATGGAATTAGCCGGCAGTATGCTCCATCTAACCATTCTTTTGATTATCTGCTTTATCCCATAGGGCATGGGGTCCACCTCATCATTTCTTAGGATGCTTGGGGGATTCCCTTGTCCATCCTTAGTGAAATTATAACAACATCCGCATTGGATGGTGATCTTTCCTTTTCCTCTCAAACATTTTCGTGGCTCAGAGTAAGTTAATTCCATCAGCAGGCCAACCCAACCTCTATCTCTTAGATCAAATATGCAATCTAGGATTCTTCTTTCATCACTTTCAGAGAAGTCTCCTGTGTACAGCTCTAGGCCTTCCCTAATATTGATGATATTTCCTTGAATTTCTTTGTAAAACTTGAATTCTCTCCTCTTAACTTTGTTTATCCTTTCTAATTCTACTGTGGAGATCCTTTGAGATCTTTGAGGCGGATCTATCATATCCACATCTGTAGCATACCACATATGAATTAGCTCCTTAGGTAATGGAATGTACGACTCGGTATCCGAGTAAGTTGTCTCCTGGCGTCCCGGTCGGTAGTTATGAATTCTTCAAGTGTAGAACATTGCACATCGGGCAATCCACAAATGCCCCTCTTATCGATGACTAAATAGGAACTTTGACGTTGCACATTGGGCAACCCCTGCAAAATTCATTCGGTACTTCAAATTTTACTTGCTCTGTAGGGAATTAAAACTCATCCTCCATAGCGGGCAGACTGGCGAAAGTCTCCCTCAAGCAAGGGTCGTAAATTTTCCTCTCAGGAATCGGGGTAAGTAAATTTTCAACCTCTTACAGGCATCTTCTTTCTTCACGTAGAAAAGCTTTGTATCCGCGACGATTGGCATTCTGACGATGAGTTCTTCTTAAAGGTGGATATGACAGTCTTCCTTCGTCAGTGCTGACTAAGTTTCCGGTTGGTGTGGTTATCATGGATGGTAGAAGGCTAGTTACCTCCATTGGATTCTGTTGTGTTACTGCTTTCTTCCTTTTCAGAGAGGAGTCTTCTTTGGTACCAATCCTCAAAAGCGACAATAACCCTTTCTTTTCTTGTCGGCTAACTATGTCCATTAGGGGACCCTCATAGTTGACATTTACTTGACCAAAGTCTATGTCAAATTCTACGATGCCGCCCATATGTGACCTTTCCTTGTTAAGTGGGAGATTTAAGCCATCCTTGAAGGCAAAAATCAGCTTCTGTTATGACATTTTATTTCATATGACAAGAAAAAACATCAGTGCACTAAAATTTAGCGGGAACAAGAACGGAATAAAACATTTATTAGACAAAATTTTAATTTGTGAAGGTACAAATTTTTTTTATTATTTTATTTAGGTTTATTGAGATGTTAAAATTAAGAAGAATAGAAGAGAAAAAGAATGAAGTGAGCAATTTCAAAATTTTCATTTCATTAAGATTAATCTTATTACAAAATTTTGGACCCAGTCACAGGCGCTTGGTCAAATAAGTAAACCCAGAACAATCCATATCTCAAAATCTCATTTTAAACAATGTCACGTTGCATAATATGTTTTCAAATATTGTCAATTGATTGGCAGCATAGGTCTCTCATCTTGGAAATCCACTAGCTGATAGGCTCATCCTGAATAAACTCTTTCTACGACAAATTGTCCCTCCCAAGTCAGTTTAAATTTTCCACCTAACTTGCGGTGTGCAAGAACAAGCCTCTTGAGGACAAGAATGAGGTCACCAACTTTGAAAGTAAAGTTCCAAATTCTATTGCGCTTCTAGTCACTTTCCCTCGAGACTTTCCAATTCTTAAAGTCTGAGCTTCACACTTTCTTCTGTTATAAGCTGATTGGCGACAGTGACTCTGAGAGACGGTGTCTAAATTTCTAATGATAGTACGACCTTAGACCCGTACACGAGTGCACAGGGGGTACATTGAGTCGGAGTTCTGAATGTTGTCCGATAGGCCCACAAAGCTTCTAACAGTCTGTTATGCCAATCTCTTTTATTTTCATCCAATGTTTTCTTCAAAATCTATACCAGTGTTTTCTTGAATGCCTAAACCAGGCCATTTGCTCTAGAATAGTAGATTATAGAGTATCTCCAGTCTATCCCATGCCTTTTGACAAAGTTGTTGATTTTGGTGCTTTTGAAGACTGTCCTATTGTCGGAAATTACTTTGTGCGGTACACCGAAGCGGTGAATGATTTGGTTTTTGAAAAATTGAAGGACGTGTTGTGCTGTAACCTCTCATAACAACACTGACTCTGTCCATTTGGAGAAGTAATATGTAGTGGTAAGAATAAATTTGTGTCCCTAAGAGAATGGAGGGTTTATTGGACCTATTATGTCCGTGCCCCAACACTCGAATGGCCACGAGGCAACGGTCAGGTGTAGCACATTCGGAGGTTGGTGTAAAACCACCCCATGCACTTGGCACTGGTGACACTTTCTGGCTATATCCATGCAATTGGATATCTTTGCTGACCAATAATATTCGAGTCTCTTGATCTTCATTTTTATCTTTGGCCTTGACTGGTGAGCACCACACAATCCAACATGTACTTCCTTGACAATATTCTGTGCTTCTGCTCTGCTCAAACATCGCAGCCACATCTGATCGAACGATCTTTTGTAAAGAACATCTTCCACTAGGGCATATGAAATAACTCTTCTTGTGATGTGATATGCCTCAAACTTGTCCTCTGACAGCTTTCCAGTTTGTAAATATTCTATTAATGACTTACGCCAATCTTCATTAATATTAGCAACTGCAATCATAGTTCCTTCTTTTTCGAGCATGTAAAGATTCCCGAGGTCAATTTGAGACAAAACTCATCTTCCTTGTACTGTAATATCAATGGATCCTCTGGTAGACATACCAACTCCTTAGCAATTTTTGCTAAAGCATTGACATGGGCGTTATCTCAACGAGGAATCCAGTAGAGAGTTACATTCGGAATTTGTTCAAGTAGCTTCATTGCTTTCTGATAATATTCTATTAATCTTGGCTTTAAAATCTTGTATTATCCGATGACTTGTTGAATAATAAGTTGACACTCACCATAGATGGCCATGTCTGTTATATTCATTGAGATTGCCAACTCCAACCTAGTGATTAACGCTTCATATTCTGCTTTGTTATTTGGACACGACTCTATTAATTGGTAAGAGAATCTCAACATACCATTATCTGGCGTGATGAAAATCAAACCAATCCCTGCTTTTCCTGGTAAAACCATTTCTGATCTTTTATCTTTTCTGGCTGATGAAGCTCCATCGAAGTACATCTCCCAGCGTTGCGTGCTGGAGAATTTCATTTGTAATATCTATTCATCTGGAAATTCATCATTAAGATGGGACCCATCTGGAAGTGATTGTGCTGCGAGAAAATCTGCTAAAATTTATCCCTTGATAACACGAATGGGACAAAAGTTATATTAAACTACAATAAAATCATTGACCACCTTGCTAGACGTTTGAAAAGTGTTGGCTGGGTCATCAACTATTGCAACAAATTAACTTTTTAAATAAGGGTAATCTTATCAGAAGTTTACCTCCGTTAGACAATGTTTCTCAATGGGCGGATACTTTACCTCCATTGGTATTAGTCGGAGACTCAAGTAATACAGTGCATTTTCCTTGCCCTTATCATTGACTTAAGCTAGTAGGGCTCCAAGAGAGTCTTCTAAGGCTGCAGTATAAAGTATCAACGATTTTCCCAGGATAGGGGCTGCTAAAATAGAAGGTGTCATTAAGTATTGCTTGGCGTCCTCAAAGGCCCGCTGACATTTCTCTTCCCAAAAAAAATTGGCATCATTTTTAATTAATGTCGAGAAAGGCTGACACCTACCTGAGAGATTATTAAAAAAACATCTCAGAAATGCCAATTTTCCCTGAAAGGAACGTAGTTATTTCAAAGTTTTGGGAGGAGGCATTTCCAAGATAGCTTTAATCTTATCCGGGTTGATTTGGATTTGTCGATGATGAACAACGAATCCTAGAAATTTCCCGGAGGTAACGCCGAAGGCGCACTTTAAGGGATTCATCTTGAGATTATATTGTTGTAATCGTTCGAACATGATCCTCAAATCGTACAAATGATCCATTTTTTGTTTACTTCTAATGGCCAAATCATCCACGTAGCATTCCACTTGGTTGTGAGGTCGTAAAAAATCTTTGTCATAGCTCGTTGATATGTTTTTCCGACGTTCTTCAACCCAAACAACATTCCTGTGTAGCAAAAGATCCTAATCAGCATTCTAAATGATGTAAGTATTGCATCCTCTGGAGCCATCTTGATTTGGTTATATCTTGATGATCCATCCATGAAGGAGAAGATCTCATGTGTCGAAGTAATATCCACCATCATTTATGGTATTGACAATGGAAATTAATCTTTTGGACACGCCTTATTTAAATCCCTGAAGTTGACACATACACATATTTGTCCATTTTTCTTCTTAACTAGTGCAATATTGGCTAACCATGTGGGGTATTGTTCTTCTCTTATAAAGTTAGCGTCTATTAACTTCTTCACCCCGATAATAACTTGCTGCTCTATTTCGAGGCGCATTCTTCTCGGAGCTTATTTCACTAGGGTTATATCTTTGTCCACCTCAAGTTTATGAACTACGACTACTACTAATAGTCCTGGCATTTCATCATAGCTCCAGGTAAAACAATCTTTGAATTATGACAATAACTTGATCAATTTGAAAGATTTTTTGTTGCAGAGTAGAGAACTTATAAATGTTGGTTGGGGCTACTCCTTAGTCCCGAGATTGATTTCTTTCAATTCATCAACTATTTATTTAATTTCTTCCTCAAATTCTGGCAGAGCATCTTCTATCAGCTGATAAGTAGAGTCTTCCTCCAAATCTAGGCAACCCTTCCGATTCACTGGTAACAACCATGCAAAATTTTGAATCATCAACTGGTCCTACTGTACCAAATCTAAGACCCTCTTTCGAATTGGGAGTTCGACTTTTAACATTCCATAATTTTTCAAAAAGTTGTAATTTATCATTTTGCACTTGTTTTGGCAAATATCTTTGCTGAATCAACTTTTGTACACAAGGAGAAAAGTAACCAAAATGTAATTCCATTATTTCATTAGAATCCTCTTCTAAATTTACATGATATTCAAGATTAGCATAATTAGAAGCATAGTAAAATTTGATTGATTTTGAACCAGCGCTACAGACTTCCTTGACCTCTAAACTCTCAACCTTTTAAGGGAGAATTGGAGTAAGGGTCATGGAATTCACATAGTGGTTGATCCGATCATATATTGTCTCATATTCACTTTTCTCTACATCTTCCAAGGATATCTCATACTGTGGTTTCTGTTTTATCATCATCATTTCTTCCTCAGAGCTTTCTTCATCATCAATATTGATGGTCGGCTTAGTCCATTCAACAATTGTATTGGTTATTCCTCGTCCACGTCCCTGGTCTCGATCTCGGGAAAATGGGCTGAAAGAACCTCTAGAATCTCATTGTAAAGCGATGATAGTAGATCGTTGAAGCAGAGTTGAATGGATTTTACTTTGTAGTTCTTCTGAATCTTCCAGTTTCTTCATCACAATTTCACAAGAGAAGACAATTTTCTTTGGAGGCGCATAGTAGGCGGCGTCTTCATGAATACCAACTTCATGAACTAAAAACGATTGCAAATCTCTCTTGATACATTGCTCTTGTCCTTCCTTGTAATACTTAATGCATTGGTGTAGAGATGACGGAACCATGTTGTGTTCGTGAATCCACTATCAACCCAATAGAGCATTGGAAGAGGTCTCGACGTTGATGATATGGAATTTGGCAGTTGTTACTAGTTCTCTAACTTCCATAAGCAATGTAATCGATCCAAGTGCTCTTTCTCTCTTCTGGTTGAATCCTCTTAGAATCATTTTATCAGTCATAAGCACCTGAGCCTTAATGTCCAAATAGGCTGGTGTCCGTAGACTCATCAAGTTGAGTGATGCTCTAGGATCTACTAAAACCTTGGACAATACGAATCTGTCAAAGTTAATAGAGATATAGAGTGGTCGATTATGGTCAGCGGTACCAAACAACAAGTCTTCATCTGCAAAGTTTACCCCAAGCTGTTCTTTTAACAAGCAAACTTCATCCAAGAATATGCTGACCAAGTGAGCTGCAAATCTCCGGATCAAGCAAAGCTCTAACGAGATATTCTCTCATCTCCTTTGACAAGATTAGAGCTTCATAGATGCTTAGTTTGGTTGGAAACTTCCAATGATGAGCTAGCACTTTATAATCCACTTTATATAATCCTCTGATCTTTACTTGATTATGTGTTTCTTCTACTAGCGGAGGCAGAGATAACTCCTCTCGGGTTACTATTTGTTTCCCTTTATCTACTAGAGCTGTTCTCGGGGGTAATACATTAACGTTCCTTAAGTTTACTTCTGTAATTTCTTCTTCTTGAGATATTGTAGACAAATTTTTTGTTGCTTCTTCTTCAACGGAAATATCCAAATTTATGGCGAGTGGTGTGTCATGACGCTCGAGGACTGGCTCCTCACTCCCAATGCTATCGTAATTGGTAATGCCAATGTCTTCTTCAATCTTGCTAACAGGTTCATCGGACTTGAGTACGATTTGAGGATCAGTTTGGGAATCCAAATCAAAGTTATATTGAGCAAAATCAGTTACATCATCACTAAAAATAGTTAAAACGTAGCTAAAATCATAATCATTATATTATAATACCTCGGTAGGGCAAAAAGATAATCATACATGGTCAGGGGTTTGAGGATTTTCTTCCCCGAATCTGAGACAACCAATCTAACAGTGGCAGCCCCTATCCTCCCATGCTATCAATCTTGGCGACGTCATTATTTTCTTTGTCTTCTGATTTAGGTGGTTTCTTCTGCAAAATCTCCAACTTGGGCTCGACAAGCTGAAAAATCTGAATGGATGCTTATGCTGATGTGGTCTGAATCTGATTTAGTATCTTATTGGACGACTTGTTCCAAACTATACCCAATCCATCTTCCTTTGATTACGGGTCTATCGGAGCGATTGGCTCGACCAAAATCATATTCACAGAACCTTTTTCAGGTTCTTTTATATATTCTTTCGAGATCATTATATTCCCTTCTTTAAGGTTCTTGTCGAGTCAATCCTTGAAAATGAAACAATCCTCTATAATGTGTCCGAGCATCCTATGATACAGACAGTAATTAGGTTGATCCCTTTTTTTGACCTCTTCAGGTTTCTTCGAATCTGATAATCTGAACTTGGACTTCTTCATTAAACTTCTGAACATCTTAGTTACCGCTTCAGCTTTGAAGGAATACCCCATTTTCTTCCATTCTGACATGGACGGACCCCCCTTATTCTCTGTCTGGTATGATCCTTCCTAATGCGGTTGCTGACTAGACAAGCCATATTTTGTTTCTATTGTTGAACTTGCTGTGAAGCCAACTGAGAATCCTGACGACCATTTTTTGCATGTATCTTCATTGGCTGTTTTCCCTTATCGATGGTTGCTACTGCCCCAGACTTCTTCTCAAATATTCCGGCTGCTCTGGTCTTTTTTGATTTCTCCTGGGAATCCATATGTTTAATTTCCTCTTGTAGATTGTTGGCTTTGCTGAGTACCTTCTCGAAGGATTTAATGGTGAGTCTCTTGAGTAGGAAGTTACTGGCCCATGGATGCTCTTGAGTAAGATCTCAATTGCATGATGTTCCTGTAACTTTGGTTCACATTTCATGCTAAGGTTTCTCCACCTCAAGATGTAATCTACTAGGGTCTCATTGGGCTTTTGCTTCTCCATTATGAGATCTCTAATAGACAAATGATGCTATGCTCTAGCAAATTTCTTCACGAACAGATGTTCTAATTCGACAAATGTCTTGACTGATTCGTTGGGTAGTTTGACATTCCAAGCAAAAGCTATCTCTAAGAGGCTGCTGACAAACTGTCGGAAGAGTAAAGCTTTGTTTCCTCTTGTGTTGCCAAAACTAGCTAAAAAATGTACTATATCCTACCTGAATTTCCAATCCCGTCAAATATCTTAAAGTTCGGTGACACAAAACCCTTAGGGTAGGGTATGGCATTGAATTCCTCTGGGTAGGGTCTACCCTTTAAAACCAATGCACCACCCTTAGATTGGGGTAAGGCCTCCCAAACTTGTTCACCCATCTGTTTGAATTCCTTTTCTGGTATAGAACTCAATGGATAATCCTTCTTCTGTTGATCATCTCTATTGTTGAGGCAACTTCCCTCCTTTCATCGGTGATATGTATAATCTTCGGCTGATTAACTTTTGGAGAAGCTAACTGTTGGGGTTGAGACCGGTGCTGAACTATAGTCATGGCGGCCATAGCAGTGGCCATCTCTTCCATTCTTTTCTACATTTGGCTGATTTGTTTGTCTCTTAGGAAAACAGCCCTACGCAGCTTTGAGCATCGCGCGTAGATGCAGTGGCTCTAGTTTTGATGGCATGAATATCCATGAATTGTTCCTCTAGGTAATCATTAAATTCAAAATCTTCGTCATCCTATCATCAACAGAAACTCCATGTTCTGAGGCTAACTCATAAATTTCAATCCTGAGCTTCCCAACCTTTTCTTCAATTATTGATTCTTTTATCGCTTTAAGATCTGGAGGACTCTGCTGAACATCTTCTACTTGCTCATCCATCTCGCTGGCAATAGTTGCAACAATGTCAGATATTTTGGACCCTTGATTCATTACATGATCCTGCCCTACGGGTTCATTATACCATATTGATATGGCAACCTTGGGTACCCATACCTTTTTCTTTGGCGAAGATGCCTCGAGACGGGATGTCTCAACATCGGTACGTCAAAGAGAGGTATGCTCCCCATGGTGCAGACCAGATACAGTATGAGGTAACCTCCTCATCTTTTCCTTTCGAACTTCATGACGGGTGATTGGCAGAATTCTCGGACCCAAACGTGACTTGACTGGTCAACGACCTGTGGGTCTTGGAGCAACAACAGTAGTAGAATTGATGGTGGTAATGTTTGTATCAAATCGACTTTCCAAATGAAATCTGACGAGAATGCGTGCTGGCAAAACTTCGATTGATTTCTAAGACTGTCGGGCAGATTAAACACCTCTTAGAGTTTCTTTCTTCATATGAGAGGATACTGCACATCCCACTCGTTTAAGTAATTTACTGATGTAACAACCTTCCTTGTCATCTAGTCTCTGGAACACTATACTAACTCGGGCGATAGAAGTGGACTTTTTCCTCTCCCCACCATGTCTACGAGGTGACGGTAAGGTAGCGACAATCTTCTGGATACTCTCGTACCCATCAGTGTCCATTA
>JXCR01132269.1:0-14933 GCA_002079205.1 Phalaenopsis hybrid cultivar
TTACCCAAATGGTTTCTGTAGATACCTCCCACACCAGCTCCATCTTTAGTAAAGCTTCCATCTTTAGTAAAGCTTCCATCAGTGTTAATCTTCACAATAGGATGATTTGGGGTTTTCCAGTAGACTCTAATAACTCATATTCAAATTATTATAACCCAGGTTGGAAGAACCTACCCAACTTCAATTGGAATAATACTACGGGTGGTAATAATCAGCAATGGGGGCACAGTCAAGTAAACCCACCGAGAAACTAGAACAATCAAGGGAATAGTAATTATAGACTTACTTATCATCCATTTTTAACAGTAATTCATAATTTAAGGAGAAGAAGTTGTTTATAGAAGAAGTGGTGTTACAAATAGGAAATTAGTTACAAAGTCAACGAGCTATAATTAGAAATATTGAGAATCAACTTGGACAAGTAGCAAATTCATTAAGTAATAGATCCCAAAGAACACTTCCTAGTAATACATAAATAAATTCAAAAGGCCAGAATAAAGAGCAAGTAAAAGTATTTCAACTTAAAAATGGAAGAGAATTGTAAGGTAGAGTTCAAAAAGAGTCTGAAGTAGAGAGAGAAGAGATTGAAGAACCAAAAGAGGACGCTACAAAAGGTTTAGAAATACCTATTTCTCCACTTAAAGTTAATTTGGAAAGACCACCACCTCCATTTCTGCAGAGGCTTGGACAACAAAGGTTGGATAAGTAATTTTCAAAATTTATGGAAATTTTTAAAAAGCTTACAATTAACATTCCATTTGCTGAAGCCTTAGAACATATGTCAAGCTATGTGAAGTTTGTAAAGGATATTCTTAACAGAAAAAAGAAAGTTTTAAGATAATAAGACTGTTGCACTTAGTGAGGAGTGCAGTGTTATAATTCAAAAGAAACTTCCTGAAAAGCTTAAAGATCCTGGTAGCTTTACA
Organism: Phalaenopsis hybrid cultivar; assembly: GCA_002079205.1. Classification (NCBI taxonomy): domain Eukaryota; kingdom Viridiplantae; phylum Streptophyta; class Magnoliopsida; order Asparagales; family Orchidaceae; genus Phalaenopsis; species Phalaenopsis hybrid cultivar. The sequence continues at coordinate 927 of JXCR01132269.1, forward strand.
ATTCCATGTGTAATAGGAGACAAATTTTATGAGAAAGCTTTATATGATTTAGGAGCAAGCATCAACCTTATGTCATTATCAATATTTAAAATATTAAGATTAGAAGAAATAACCCCTACTACTGTAACTCTATAGTTAGCAGATAGATAAATAACATATCCTAAAGGAGTTATAGAAGATGCCCTGGTGAAAGAGAATCAATTTATCTTTCCTATTGATTTCATTGTGCTAGATATGGAGGAAGATAAAGAGATACTATCATTTTGGGGAGACCTTTCCTATCCACTGGAATAACAATGATAGATGTGCAAAAAGGAGAATTAACTATGTGCGTCAATGATCAAACTGTTACATTTAATATTTCTAAATCAATGAAGTACCCTGCAAAAGGTAAAGATGATGAATGCTATAAAATGGATGTGATAAGATATTTAAGTGAATGTCTTTTCAAAGCAACTTATGAATATAAATCTGAGATGAAAGAGTTGGAACATGAGTAAGAAGATGAATTAGATCAACAAGAAGATTTATATAAGGAAGATTCAAGTTATGTTCGAGAAAGCTTTGAAGTTTTGGACACAACAAAAAAAGAAACATCTTTTTGTCCATCAATTGAAAAACCTCCTGAGCATGAGTTGAAGTTGCTTCCTGAACATTTGAAGTATGCCTTTTTAGGTGATTCCTCTATATCACCTGTTATAATTTCCTCAAAATTAACTACTGAAGAAGAAGATAATTTGATGAAAATTTTAAAGAATTATAAGAAAGCCTTTGGATGGACAATTTCTAATATAAAAGGAATCAGTCCTTAAATTTGTATGTATAGAATTCATATGGAAGATAAGTGCAAACCCAGGACTGATCCTCAAAGGAGATGGAATCATGTTATGAAAGAAGTTGTTAAGAAAGAAATTTTAAAGTAGTTAGATGCTGGAATTACCTACCCTATTTTAGATAGTGCATGGGCTAGTCCAATTCACTGCGTTCCTAAGAAAGGACGAGTGACTGTGACTTTGAATGAATATAATGAGTTAATACCAATAAGACAAGTTACAGGATGGCATATGCATTGATTATGGAAAACTAAATCTCGTCACAAGGAAAGATCATTTCCCACGATCATATGCTGGATAGACTACCTGAGCCTAAATACTTTTGTTTTTCCGATAGATATACTGATTATCACCATATACAAATAGCTCCTCAGGATCAAGAGAAAATAACTTTTTACTAGTCCTTCTAGTACATTTGCTTTTAGAAAAATGTCCTTTGGTTTATGCGACGCACCTGCTACATTTCAAAGATGTATGATGACTATTTTTTAATTTAATTGATAAGGAATTAAGGTTTTTATTGATGATTTTTTAGTGTTTGGAACTTCATTTGACTCATGTCTAGAACATCTATCAAAAGTTCTTAAGCGCTGTAAAAAAAATAAATTTAGTCCTTAATTGAGAAAATGTAAATTTATGGTAGCAAGAGGAATAGTTTTGGGACATCAAATTTCAGAAAATGGTAAGGAAGTAGACCCTGAAAAAATTTAAGTGATCACTAATTTACCTTACCCAACAAGTGTAAAGGAAATTAGGAGTTTTTTAGGACATGCTAAATTCTACATACGATATATTATAGACTTTTCAAAAATTGCTAAGCCTATGTGCCATTTACTTGAAAAAGATGTAATTTTTAATTTCGATGATAAGTGCCTAAATGCTTTTGAATTATTAAAAGAAAAATTTGTTACTGCAAAAAATATTATTGCACTAGATTGGGAAAAATCTCTTGAATTAATGTGTAATGCTAGTGATTGTATTATTGGAGTTGTTTTAGGACAAAAGCATGATAAAATTTTCAAAGTTATCTATTTTGCTAGTAGAAATCTTAATGAAGCTCAAATTAATTAGACAATAATTGAGAAAGAGTTATTAGCTGTAGTATATGCTTTTGATAAATTTAGACCATACTTGATTGGAACTAAATGTATTGTGCATACAGACCATTCTACTATTAAGTATTTAATGAAAAAGAATGATACAAAACCTAGATTGACACGATGGGTTCTTCTTTTGCAAGAATTTGACTTTGAACCAGTATATAGGAATGGCAATTAAAATCAAGTTGTTGATCATCTGTCCAGGCTTTAATTAGAAAAACCACACTATTTTGAAAAAGAGATTAATGAACATTTTCTAGATGAAAATTTGTTCAATATTAATGAGCGGTGTGTTCTATGGTATGCAGACATTGTGAACTTCATTGTTAGTAATATTATACCCTATGAAAAGATATACCACCAGAAGAGGAAATATTTATCTGAATTTAAGACTTATTTTTGGGATGACCCATTTTTATATAAACAAGGGAAGGATCTTATTATTCGAAGATATGTGACTTTAGAAGAAACATATGAAATTATCAAAAAATGTCATAATTTTGATTTTAGGGGACATTTTTGTGTTGATAAAACAACATACAAAATTTTATAATATGGATTTTATTGGCCTACAATCTTTAGAGATTTTAATGCTTATATCAAAAGTTGTGATTGATGTCAACGAGTAGGCAATATTTTTAGGAGGAATGAGATGCCCTTCAATTATCTGATAGAAGTTGAGATATTTGATGTTTGGGGATTAGATTTCATGGGACCATTTATGTCATTTTTCAGAAATTTATATATATATATATATATATATATATATATATATATATATATATNTGGTCAGCCATAACATACCTTAAACAGGTTTCTCTACAACCTGTCATTTTCTGAGACTGCCAAATGTCTTTTCCTCTTATTCTTATTAGCTTAACTTTTTTCCCATCTTCGCTGATATCCTTCTAAGCATTTACAGAATTTCACAAACCTATCTAGACATTCTGACATAAGGTCGAAGCCTTCAACAGCTGAAANCTCAGCCATAACATACCTTAAACAGGTTTCTCTACAACCTGTCATTTTCTGAGACTGCCAAACGTCTTTTCCTCTTATTCTTATTAGCTTAACTTTTTTCCCATCTTCGCTGATATCTTGCTAAGCATTTACAGAATTTCACAAACCTATCTAGACATTCTGACATAAGGTCGAAGCCTTCAACAGCTGAAAAAATGCAGGCCAAACGTTGAAACAAAAATGTTAAGAAAGAAAAGGAATGTCTAGAATATAGCTAAAGCAAGTTAGCTAGAGTAAGTTTCTTACCTTTTGATTTTTTTCCGGAGACCCGAATCATAGGCTGTGGCACTCTGCGAGTTGTTCTCCTGCTTCAGTTCACTTCTGGCTACAATTGTCGGGCCTTGGAGTTTCACGGGAAGAGGAAGAATCAGACGGAGAGGAGTTCAAAGATTATAGTGAGAGGCCCCCCATTCGACGCCAACCAAGGGTTATATCGCATAAGGTAAGGCAGGTGCGAACAGTAATTATGCGGCATTTGGGAAAGATTAGNTAAACGGAGAGGAGTTCAAAGATTATAGTGAGAGGCCCCCCATTCGACCCCAACCAAGGGTTATATCGCATAAGGTAAGGCAGGTGCGAACAGTAATTATGCGGCATTTGGGAAAGATTAGGGGAATTAAGGTTTTAATTAAATTAATTATACTTATAGTTTCAATTTTTATATTATCCACTCTATTAATAATTTACATTTAGTATTTTATATTAAATTGATGGATTTGATGCATAGAATTTTAAAAAATTTAATTGAATGACATGAGATGTAAAANATTATAGTTTCAATTTTTATATTATCCACTCTATTAATAATTTACATTTAGGATTTTATATTAAATTGATGGATTTGATGCATAGAATTTTAAAAAATTTAATTGAATGACATGAGATGTAAAATTTGGGATAGATTTTAAGTTGCAAAATTTTTACCCGATTTAACAAAGGTTATTACCATCTCCTATCCTTATAAAACTTCATCCTCGCAATTCATGAACTCCCAATCAAATATATATATATATCACACGCACGCGCACGCATGTACATACTAAGATACATTCATACCTGGACATCTAAATACGTACACATACATACATACATACAGACATACACATACNTTTCATCCTCGCAATTCATGAACTCCCAATCAAATATATATATATATATATATATATATATATATATATATATATATATATATATATANTTGTTGCTTTACCTTGATGTGATGCTCAAAGTGTTGTAAAGTCTTTAAGAAAGAATATATTTTATAGATTTGGGATGCTGAGAGTGATCATAACTGACAGGGGAAGTCATTTCAGAAATGCAATAATAGAGAAATTATTCAAGAAATATCATAATAATCATAAAATTGCTACTTCTTATTATCCTCAGACAAGTGATTTGACTGAATTATCCAATCATGAAATTAAAAGAATATTGAAAAAATCTGTAAATCCAAGTAAAATGTATTGGTTAGCTAAACTTGACTATGCTTTGTGGGCTTATAGGACTGCATACAAAACACTTATAGGAATGTCCCCATACAGTCTAATATTTGGCAAAGCGTGTCACTTACCAGTTGAACTTGAGCATAAAGCATATATAAATTGAAAGATGCTAGTGAGAAAAGATTATTGAAATTAAATGAGCTTGAAGAAATAAGGAATGAATCTTATGAAAATGCTAAGATTTACAAAGAAAAGATGAAGATGTGGCATGATCGAAGGATTCTGACTAAAAATTTTCAGTCAGGGAAACAAGTTTTGCTTTATAATGCAAGATTAAGATTATTTCTAAGCAAAGCTTAGGTGAATGGGTCCATTTGTTGTGATGAAAGTTTATCCTTATGGAAATGTAGATATTAAAGATCCTAAGACTGATAAAATATTCAAAGTGAGTGGTCACATGCTGAAACCCTACTTCTTAGGTGACCAACTTAAATTAAATGATTTTCTAATGTTGGGTCAGCCTGAATAAGAACTATTTACGTCGGGCTGATGACGTAAATCCAAGCGCTTTGTGGGAGGCACCCCATAAATATCTGTGTATTTGTTTTTATTGTTATGTTGTTGTGGGTGATTTAAGAAATTATGGTAGTATTTTGATTTTATTTTAAGTTAGTAATAATTTTAAGACCTTTAGTGTTGAATTAGACATGTTAGAATGAATGTTTGAACATTAAGTTGACCTGTACTAAATTGAGCACTGGCGCTTAAGCGCCAAGATCCAACACTTAAGCGCGACAGTTAGAAAACATGTGCGAATTTTGATTTCTAGAAGCTTTAAACTGCAAATTGGTTGGCTTGAACGTGTAAGGGTAGTTCTAAGACGTGCCAAAGAGTTATGGGGGAGTCTTATGCCTATAAATAAAGAGGGTATGAGTAGAAATCTCAGCATACCTTAATTTAAATCTAAATTCTAAGTGAAAAAGAGAGAATCTTGGAAAAATGTCATCTTGGGAGAGTGATTTGAAGATGGAGGAAATAATGAGAAAGAAGTTTATTAGTAAGAGTCCGCAAGAGATGTATAATGGTTTTCTAGCCGTTGCCATTGAAGGAATAACGGAGAATGTCACTAGGATTCAGGCTAATGTGGCTTCAAATGAAGCAAAAGTTATGGAAGTTAACACACATCTGGACCATATGGGATGACAACTAAAGATGCAATTTAGCCATACCAGTTTTATAGAAGAAGCAGACAAGGCCATGTATCAAAAGAATAAATAGATTGAAGAAGATTCAACCCTAGTTATTAACCATTGTCCGTTCTTTCGAATATACATTCCAAATGCTGAAGGAGAAACTAACGATGGGCCATAATTTCTTCCATCAACTATAAAATGGAATTAAGTTCATGATTAAGTTCTTTGTTTAGTGTTTTGAGTGTTTAATGTTGTCTGTTAGTGTTAAGAGTGTTTTAAAGTGTTTTTATGTGTTAATTTTGTTTAGAGTCTGTGTTAGGAATTTTCTCTTCCAAGAATATTTGGATTGAGAATTTATGTATTTAAAAATATTTGTAATCGTTTGTGAATGAACGTAAATGTTTTGTTTGTGAAAAATTTTGTGTATTTAGTGGTGAATCAAATTAGCTTAAATTGGTGAAATTTTGAGTTAGAAGAAAGCAAGAGAGAAGAAAATAGTATATAGTATGTTTTTGAGACAATAGAGGGTTGGTTTACTTAGGCTAGAATGCATTTCACTTAAATGGAAAAAATAAAAAATCGTGCACTGGCGCCTAAGCGCCAAATCCCGCACATAAGTGCTGACTAAACTGATAGACTGGCTCCTAAGCGCCGAACCATTCGCACTTAAGCTTTGGTTCATGAAAACAGGTTTGCAAACAGTTTTAAGTGAATTTTGGATCCAAAAATTTCCATTTTTTCCTCAACTTTATCTTCTACCTTAAGTTTTTCATGATTTCTAGGCTAGGGCATCACTGATTTTTAAGATTTCTTGGTGGATTCAAAAAAAAATTGTTAAATTTGATCTTCTTAAGGTAAGAGTTTCACTTCTATGCAAAAATTTGTGATTTTCACCATATATTTTGGGCACATTCATAAACTACCCAAAAATCACTCTTTATCGTGAACATTTTGAAAAATAATATGGAAAATGTATAGTTTAAGCTTTTAAGAGTTGGGTTATGATTTCGAGTTGATTGTGGGATTTATTTTGAAATTTTAAGAAAATTTTAGAAAATGGCACCAAGAATGAAAAGAAGCAAAGGAAAAGCTCCGTTCAATTTGAGTAAATTTGTTAGTTTGAGAGCTCAGAATCGATACAACGAGGCTTTACATACAAGGAAATTGATTTTTGAGCGATGTTTTAAAAGTCCAGGAGGAGTCGTGAAGGAGTTAATTGTTAGCCGCCAGTGGGAGTGATTCTGTTATTTTTCTGTTGTCGTCGTGATCTCTGTTGTGCGACAGTTCTATGCGAACCTCTCGGAGGCTGATGAAGGAGTCATAGTGTGGGAGAAGACAATACCATTTTCTCTTGAGGTAATTAATCAGTTTTACCATCTGCCTCCATGCACTTCGTGCTTTTGTGCAAACTATAGTCCTACTGAAGAGGACTTAGATGAGATAATATCATTTTTAACTGATGGGAGAGAATTATGAAAGATTACAAAATATAGAAGATTGAATTTTTCTGCCTCAAAGTTGGATGTCAATGCCAAGGTATGACATTATTTTATTTCTGCTCGTCTACTTCCTACGAATCATCTGAGTGAAGTGACTCGATAGAGAAAGACCTTGAACTACTGTATTCAATAGTCCAATCCAATTGATATTGGAGAATTGATTTATGGAGTTATTACAAATTCTACCATTGCTGTTACTACCGCAATTTTGGGATTTGCATTCTAGATCTTTTCGTTATGTGAGCAGGTTGGTGTTAGATGTGATAGTTGGGAGGAGATCCTACAGCCACTGAAGCGCATTACCACTGTAAATGTGAATACTTATTCACATCGTTCTCTTTTTGGTTGGAAGGGTGGATTCTCCAGTAATTCTGCTGCCTCTACTTCACGAGCCTCTACTTCATATGCTTCTACATCACGAGGTCAGAGTTCTGGTTCTGATACTCAGTCACAGCTTACGGACAGAATATTGAATAATGTTATTTATAACAATGAAAAAGTGGCAAACTTAGAGAATTTTGCTGAGCATATGGATGGTTATATGAAAAGAAGAAGTGATTATGAGGAGGAGCGCAACTCAGCTATGGAGCATCTCAATAGAGGTAACCGAGAAGTAGTATTTCTTCAGTGCCCTAGATATGCACCATATGAGCCTATTGCTACTTGGCATAGTGATGATAGTGATGATAGTGATGAGGAAGATGATGCTTTTCTAATTTATTTTATTTTTTATTTATGTATTGTTATGTACTTTTGATGGTACAGGTATTCTATACATTGTTGTTTACAGTTGAGATTGTTAGTTTTAGTTGTTGTGTTTCGTTTAGTACACCTACTATAATGTATTTGGATTTTTGTGTGTTGTTAGTATGTTTGAGTGGTAGTAATTGTGTTTATTGTAGTGTTATGTTGTATTTAGTTTGTTTTTGTTGAACTTAATTCTGAAATCTTAAAAAGGTTTAGAATTTAGCTAACTCATTACTTAAAACTACATGTTTAAAATTTTTAATTTACTACCAGTTATTTTTCTTTATATTATAATTGTGTTTGTTTATTAGTGTGTTTATTTGCTTTTTCGTTATACTCCACTTCATAGAAGTTTAATGAATCTCTATATGTTAAGAATTAAAATTTGATCAATTTATTTTTCTTACTCCAGGTATTAATTTTTTTGTATTTTCATATTTAGGATATAGAAATTCCTGCAAGCATGTTATAGTTAGTTTTCAGGTCTAATTTTACATATGATGTTAAAATATTCTTTTTCTATTAAAAAATTTAAGTTTGGGGGGGGGTGAAAAATTTTAAAAAACTTAAAAGTTTATTTGTTCTCAATTGTAGTTCAAATAAATTTGAGTTTAATTTGAAAAATGATTATGTATATGAAGTTGTATTAGGGAAAAAAAATTTTGATTTTAGAAATGAGTAAGAAAATTTAGTTAAAATTTATAGTCATGAAGAAAAACTTAAAGTTAAAAATTTTTAGTGAAGAAAATGCTAAATATAGTATAACTATCTTTAGTATAAAAAAATGTATTTTTAAAAATTTAGAAATTTAGACTTTTATTTTTGATTCTTAATCTTTTATTAAAAATAATTTTAAAAACTATTATTATATTTATAAGTAAAAAATTTAAATCAGGACTTTACTTTAGTAAAGAAGAAGTGAAATTCAAAACCATTAAAGGCCTATCTATATATAGTAATCCTTGCCTGAACAAAAAAAAAAGAGAGAAAAGAAATGGGTGGAGAAGCTTGAGGATTAGTGTCTAATCAAAAATTTGTTCCACATTTGATTATTTTAAAGTATAAGATTTGAGAGACTCTTAAGTTTAAAAATATAATATGGTAAGTAAAATTATTCTTAATAAAAATTTTTAAGTTGAGATAATAAAAGACCTAAATTATTTATTTAGAAAATTTACAATTTTTATGAATTGATTGAAACTCATATTTTCATATTTCTTAACTTTAAAAATTTATAAATTTTAAGTTGGTCTCATTTACTAATATTTTTTATAAATTGGACTACAATATTTCTAAATCTAAATTTTAGTAACTCATAAAGAAACTCATATACATTATCTACATATGTTGGTTTTTAAAGATTGAAAGGTCATTTGAGGACAAGTAAAATCTTAAGTTTTGGGGATTTTGATACACCTAAAATATATAGTATTTTTATACATATTTTTATACCTATTATTGAGATATTGCGCTATAATGAAAGGTATTTTTGTGTTTTTCTTGTAGGTACAATCAATTGGAAGGAAAATGCTAAAAGAAGTGAAAAATGGTCAAATTTGGAGCAAAACAGAAGAAATGTGCAAAATGAACTGGGTGCCTAAGTGACAGAGGCTTCGTGCCTAAGCGCCTGGTACCCCGCGTTTATGTGCCAAAGTTGGTTATTTAAAGAAGTATTAATTGGAGCGGAATTTTGAAGAGGTGTTTGAAGCGACCCTTGATAAAAATGTGGGAAGTAACCCATGGAAACAAAAATTCATTCAATTGGCTTATGAAGAGACAACTTCTAGTAAATTTATTGAATGGAGACACCTTTTTGAAGAGAGACCAAGACACCCTTTAGATTTTTATAAGAAAATACCTAGATTATGCAAGAGAAGAGGCCAGTAACCACCCACCAAAAGTTCACATTACCACCATCGCTGTCGCCGACCACCATTATTTTATTTTAAGTATTAGTTTGCATTGTGAGAGAAGTAAGAGAATTTAAAGGAACTTCAAAACATTTGGTGGAGACAATTTGAGATAAGTGTTTATTTTTGTGACTACACTTGATTTTTAATTTTGCTTTCTTGTTTGTGTGCGTGATTTCTACTTTTAAACTCTTGTGTGGTTAAATTTTATCCATGAATTCTGAGTAGTTTTCTTTATCTTTTTCCTTAAAATGATAAGTGATTAAATGTTTAAGGGAAGTTGTGTGAAGTATTAGACTTCAATGTTGGGAGAAGTTGTGATGATTCAAGACCCTGCACTTCATTTACTTCTTGATTTGGCCAATTAAGATGTTAATACCTGTTGTTAGAATATGTAAGATTCAAGATGGTTTTGTCTTAGTCAACAAATGGTTGGAATCACATATTGATTTCATGAATGAGAGTGTAGTTCATGGGATTGAGTGCAAATAAATAGGAAAATATATTTTAAAGGGTGTAGAATTAGGGACTTTAGAGTGACAAGCTAAAGCCCTAATTTGATTTATAGTTTTAGGTTTTGATACAAGATGTTAGCCTCAAGGTGGATGGAGAAGAGGGAACTCTAGAGTGAGAGCTAGTATCTATCTTGCCTAGCCGGTCTTCATGGTTATTCGAATTATAGATTAACCAAATTTCTTTATAACATCTTTAGTGAGGGTAAGGAATATTATTGCACCTATTTAGCACTACACATTTAGTATACTTTCAAAACTAAATTTCTATATTTATCACTGACTCATGATAAGGAAAAAGATATTTTACTTATATTGCCTTTATCTTGCAAGTATTTAGTTAAGTTAATTAGTTGCTTACTTAATTTTCAAATTAAAAAAAAAATTACAAAAAAGAATCAAACTTTCATTCCTAATTTAGCATCTTAAGTTTCATTAAGAATATAAATTGCTTAGTATTTTGTAATCTAATACTAATCCTTCCTGTGGGTTTGATATTCAAGACTTAATCAGAAAAGTTCTATATTACTTGATAACAATACGTATACTTGCGTAGTATCCCATATTGAAATATTATAACTTTATTCATATTTACTTCTTAGTGAAAAATTTACCTACCCTTTGCTTTGGATCAAGTTTTTAGCAGTCGTTGTAAATTAAGAATATATATTAAGGAAATTAATCGCATACATTGCATTTTACTTCTATCTATATAGAAAGTTAGGATCAAACCTTTTTCAAAACTATAAGTTTACTCTTATTGTAAAATTCTGAATGGGGCAGCCCAAAATTGATGTTATTCATAGAGCATTAGATGACTTTAAAATGCTAGGAAATTGGAAAGTTGGTCTGTTTGATGGGCGCCACATCATGATACGACTTACAAGAAAGGATGACTACACACAACACTTCTCCAAGAAGATCTGGTCAATTTATGGAAAAAAATGAAGCTTTTAAAATGCTCTCTAGATTTTGACCTAGCCTAGGAACCCCATAATATCTTCATTTGGTTTCAAATCCCTGAACTTAAACTTCCATACTTCCATCATCAAGTTTTGTTCTCGATTGGAGGTGTTCTTGATAGACTCATGTTGACCTCACTTTTGGTTGAGGTTTAGTTTTTCCTCTTTAGTAGCCTAAGGTCTAGCCATTGACTTTTCTATTGACTATTCTTAGAAAACTAAACAAGGAACCCTCACCATCAGAAACTCTACACTTATTTTCTTATTGACTATTCTTAGAAAACTAGACAAGGAACTCTCACCATTAGAAATTCTACATTTTCCTATCGACTATTCTTAGAAAACTAGAAAAAACACCCTAACTACTATAAATTCTACCATCTTCTTTACTGAGCTTGAAGTTCCACATATTGATCCTAACTTTTAAGTACTTAGTTGGTGGGAAAACTCAAGATAAGTCACCCTTAGGACTGCTGGACCTTAGGGTTGACTCTGCGCGTTGGTCTGTAGCTAAGGCACTCACTAGACTCATCTACACTCACAATCACTAACAACCCTGAACTCAAATTTTTAGCCTAGGTCCCTTGATCTTTTTGGGATACTCGTGTAGATCGTCCCCTAAACCTACCGGCCCTAGGGCTATAATTTAACTACCACCAGTACATAGAGGACCCAAAATGAGATTTCCTTTGGTCCATGGCTCATTTCGGGTGATTAGTTACCCAATCCTATCTCATCTTGGCACTCACTACACTCATCTACACTCACAATCACTCACAACCCTAAACTCAAATTTTTAGCCACTTGATCTTTTTGGGATACTCGTGTGGATGGTCCCCTAAACCTACCAGCTCTAGGGCTATAGTTTAACTACCACCAGTACATAGAGGACCCAAAATGAGATTTCCTTTGGTCCATGGCTCATTTCGGGTGATTAGTTACCCAATCCTATCAAAAATACCCATCTTGGCTTTTTGCCCCTAAATACCCCCAAATTACCTAGACACCCTTGAAACCCTAAACTTTGCCAAAAATCCCAAGTTTGCCCAAAATACCCAAATTTGATCAAAATTCATTTCAAACCTTTTGAAAACCTCCAAATACCCAAATTACCCAACATCTCCAAAAATGGCCAAATTACCAAACTACCCCTCCATAGCCCAAAATTTGAAAAATTCCAAAAAATCTCAAAAAATCTCACTAAATGTCAAATATTCCCAATTTAATTTTTCTCAACTACCACATGACCCAATTTGGCCAATTTGACCATCTTTAATCAAAATCCTCTCAAATTTGCCTTTAAAGGCCCAAATTCAACTCAAATGTCCATCAATTTAGCCCAAATTTCCCCCAATCCAATTATAAACTCAAATTAACTTTGTATATGACCAAACTAAATGAAATCCAACTTAATTGGCCCAGGATTTAAGCCCAATTTTTACCATATGACCAAATCTCATCAAATTGAACCCATATCCTAGTCAATTGGCCCCAATTAATATTTCAAAATCCTTATAACATTCTTATACATCAAAATAAACCATCAATTGGCCTTGGTAAAGCCTCAAATCCATTTGATTTTGGCTAAAATCCAAAATTCCCAAATTTAGCCCCAAATTGGCTAAGTCCCCAAATTTAACCAAATTGATATCCTTAACCTCCAAATTGGCATCCAATTCATGTTGAAAACTCTTCATGGGGTCCCTATTGACCATTTACAACAATCAGTTTGAACTTAGCGCAAGGCTAACCCAAGCTAGACCCAAGCTTAGCCCAACGTGACGAAATTGACTAAAATTCAAAATTCCATCAAATTGACCCTTCAATTGAGCTCAAAACCACTTCCATCCTTCACCAAAGTTGTTCCTTATGATCATCTACACCAGTCCCTTAAATTGAGCTCAAAACCACTTCCATCCTTCACCAAAGTTGTTCCTTATGATCATATACACCAAAAAAATATTTTTTTGGGCTAATTGATATGGCTAGATTAGACCAAACCCATAACTTGGTCATTTGCACCCACTTGGACCCATGCACTAAATGTGACCTAACCACCCTAAAACAACCAAATTAACTCAACCCCAGCCATTAGATGACCCTTAAGGATGAGCCAAAACACCTCTAACCACCTAAAATAAGCCATGGACCAAAGGTACCCTAAATTAAGTGATCTTATTCCAAAAAATACATATGCTTAAGATATCTTTGCCAAATAAAAACACATTTTCATTAAATTGTTGTGATGGATTCCTCTGGACGTCCTGAACACCTACGCATCCCCCCCTAGCCGGCCGACCAGCCTAGTGGGCAAAAAAGCTCAAAATCAAAAGCCAGGCCCATGGGATTTTACCCAAAATCAAGCCTAGAGGCCATCTCAGCCAAATTGAGTTGTAGATCTCCTATGCCCTCCACCTAAGCACCACATTACACCTCTTAATTGGCCATGGCAGCCACCATAACCCCATTTTTATAAAAGGCCACCTCCACAACCATTAAACCAAGTTATGAAAATACCTTGGAGAGTCCCAGAAATCACACACAGAGCCTCTTTGAGACCTTCTCAATGCAACCTAACCACCACATTGCCCTGAATCCCATTGTCGGAGCTCAATTTTGAGCTCAAAACCTTGGCAGAAACCAGGATAGAGCCCAATAAATCTCCAAAGTCCACCATACCTAAATTAACTTCACCCACACCTTCACAATAGTGAAAGAGGAAGAAGCCCCATCAATTTCCCCTTCCACAGAGCCCCTAGTATAGACTTCAATCTACACCCAAAATTGGT
>JXCR01132269.1:16936-61996 GCA_002079205.1 Phalaenopsis hybrid cultivar
GGTGATACCCTGTATTGTGGCTTGGTTCATATGGATGTACAGAAACCACAACAAATTTGATGAGAAGTTTTCATGGTCAAAATCTGTGATTATTAATTGTATCTCTTATATTCAGAAATTGATCAAGTTTCATCATTTCCCTAATGTTATAAAGCACTGGAGTCCAGGAAACAATACCCCTCTTCTTCAGTCTTTCAAACTAATCCTTTGGAGTCCTCCCTCTACTGGTTGGTTTAAGGTTAACACTGATGGCAGCTTCTCAAATGGTTATGTTGATATTGGGGGAATCATCAGGAACCCTCATGGTTCTCCCATTCTATATTTCACTGCTCCTGCTGTGGCAATGGATGCTTTGGAGGTTGAATTCATAGCTATCTACTGGGCTATCAGAATTGCTTGTTATGGGTCCTTTGATTATAGAAACAGATTCTACTAATTGTATTAAAATCCTTCTTCATGATGAAAACCCCCCTGAGAATTTAACTAGATGAAATAATCTATTAGTTGCCCTACCACCCAGACACATGATCAATATCAATTATATTCCTAAAGAGGGTAATCGTCCAGCTCATTGGCTTGCCTCCCAGGGTAGAAATACTGAATAGATTTTTGTTGGGCTGACACTTACACCTGAGTTAAAATTCCTGCTGATTGGTGACAATTTGCACTCCCCTATATCAAATGTATGTAATAGCTATGGGAGGTATATCCTTGGGGGAAGGTTTTGAGTTACATAGTGCAAGGCTTACTGTTGGTCCTCGTGTGTAATTTCTATTTATGTGTCTATACAGATACATGAGCATCATGTGTTCCCTATTGCATTTTTAGCTTTTGGGAGGGTGTATCTCTCCAGCTCTTGTAATCCCCATTTGGTTCTTTATTAACATGTAAGGAGCCTTAGTTGCTCTTTTCCTTTTAATATATANAAACTTGTCAGGAAATATAAAGGTTTTGCAGACCAGACGGATGTCATATATTCCTTAGTTTATTTGATCAAGTCTCATCCTCAAGTCTTGTGTTTATCCTTCGGGATAGATACAGGGTTTGAGGTAAAGTGCTCTTTCATTTAAACTATGAAAAATATGTGGTCAATTTTATTTCATACTTTTCTAAACTTAAACGTCCTTCTGAAGCGGGCGACATGATTTTGATTCCGGTGACCGACAACTTCTTAAGGTCAACTCCCCACCAACCTAAAATAACACCGATAGCTTCTAGCCACTCCACTGGGGACAGGCTTTTCTCTCCATACAAATCAAGAGATATTAATTTCACACTTCAGTAATGTGTCCATGTCCCTCTTGGACCAAATTACCCTTCTCCGGTTGGCATACTTTACCCATTTCTATCTTGGGAAGGTACACCTAACTCCTTTGACTTCAGGACTAGCTGTTCAACCATCTTCAAACAGAGGGGTTCAGAAGGCCATTAATGACTTNATTGGAGTCCTCCCTCTACTGGTTGGTTTAAGGTTAACACTGATGGCAGCTTCTCAAATGGTTGTGCTGGTATTGGGGGAATCTTGAGGAACCCTCATGGTTCTCCCATTCTGTATTTCACTGCTCCTGCTGTGGCAATGGATGCTTTGGAGGCTGAATTCATAGCTATCTACTGGGCTATCAGAATTGCTTGTTATGGGTCCTTTGATTATAGAAACAGATTCTACTAATTATATTAAAATCCTTCTTCATGATGAAACCCCCCCCCGTGGAATTTAACCAGATGGAATAATTTATTAGTTGCCCTACTACCCAGGCACATGATCAATATCAATTATATTCCTATAGAGGGTAATCGTCCAGCTCATTGGCTTGCCTCCCAGGGTAGAAATACTGAACAGATTTTTGTTGGGCTGACACTTACACCTGAGTTAAAATTCTTGCTGATTGGTGACAATTTGGACTCCCCTATATCAAATGTATGTAATAGCTATGAGAGGTATATTCTTGGGGGAAGGTATTGAGTTACATAGTGTTAGGCTTACTGTTGGTCCTTGTGTGTAATGTCTATTTATGTGTCCATACAGATACATGAGCATCATGTGTTCTCTATTGCATTTTTAGCTTTTGGGAGGGTGTATCTCTCCAGCTCTTGTAATCCTCATTTGGTTCTTTATTAACATGTAAGGAGCCTTAGTTGCTCTTTTCCTTTTAATATATATATATATATATANACGAGGGAATCGTGGGATCTTAACCGGTGTCGCTCTAATCAACTTCAACATGCCCCCATAAAAATTAAGGAACTTCAACCATAAGGCCACCTGATTTGACATTATAACTTGACAGACTAGAAAACTCAAACTCGTCGCGGCAAGGAGCTTGAAGCTAGCATGATGGGCAGCATGACCATCTTCAACAGCAAAACCTGTCTCCCTCAGCTAAACCAATCTTCCTTTTTTAGACTTAAACAACAAAGCCATAGGACTTTGAGGTTGCTTGCTTATGCAACGTAAATCCTAACCTTATCTTTAGGCTTTTGCATATCCCTGCTATACAATATAAGCCCTAACTCGCCTTAGGATTCTGAGGTTTTTGTTTGTCACGACCTAAATCTTCACATCTTCCAAGCTATTTGTGTGATCATTTCACACGAATGTAAGCCCTAACTAATAAAATTGGCAGGATGAAACACTTAATTTTTTCTCCTCAGAAATGAAGCCAAACATTAGGATAGCTTGGGAAGTCACAGGGGTTCTCCTCTGGACCAATGACATCCCCTAGTTCTTCCTCCTTTGGATTCTACAATAAAATGTTCCAAATTTGCACCAATCCCCTTTCACACCTCTACGTCCAATCTCGTTGTAGAGTCCTACCCTTTGAAACTCCTTGAAGATAATATTTCTTGGTTTTTATCGAGAGTCTTCTTATGTGACTTCGGTCATTTAAGATGTAATTAACTATAGGGGCTTGACCTTATAGGAAGCATGTCCGAACCCAGCTTAATATAAACCCTATTTAATTCTATATATTAAATAGGGAAACTTGTCAGGAAATATAAAGGTTTTGCAGACCAGACGGATGTCATATATTCCTTAGTTTATTTGATCAAGTCTCATCCTCAAGTCTTGTGTTTATCCTTCGGGATAGATACAGGGTTTGAGGTAAAGTGCTCTTTCATTTAAACTATGAAAAATATGTGGTCAATTTTATTTCNTGAGGGAATCGTGGGATCTTAACCGGTGTCGCTCTAATCAACTTCAACATGCCCCCATAAAATTTAAAGAACTTCAACCATAAGGCCATCTGATTTGATATTATAACTTGACAGACTAGAAAACTCAAATTCGTCGCGGCAAGGAGCTTGAAGCTAGCATGGTGGGCAACATGACCATCTTCAACAGCAAAACCTGTCTCCCTCAGCTAAACCAATCTTCCTTCTTTAGACTTAAACAACAAAGCCATAGGACTTTGAGGTTGCTTGCTTATGCAACGTAAATACTCACCTTATCTTTAGGCCTTTGTACAGCCCTACTATACAATATAAGCCCTAACTCGTCTTAATCACCTTATCTTTAGGCTTTTGCATATCCCTGCTATACAATGTAAGCCCTAACTCGCCTTAGGATTCCGTGGTTTTCGTTTGTCACGACCTAAATCTTCACATCTTTGAAGCTATTTGTGTGATCGTTTCACACGAATGTAAGCCCTAACAAATAAAATTGGCAGGATGAAACACTTAATTTTTTCTCCTCAGAAATGAAGCCAAACATTAGGATAGCTTGGGAAGTCGCAGGGGTTCTCCTCTGGACCAATGAAATCCCCTAGTTCTTCCTCCTTTGGATTCTACAATATAATATTCCAAATTTGCACCAATCCCCTTTCACACCTCTACGTCCAATCTCGTTGAAGAGTCCAACCCTTTGAAACTCCTTGAAGATAATATTTCCTGGTTTTTATCGAGAGTCTTCTTATGTGACTTCGGTCATTTAAGATGTAATTAACTATAGGGGCTTGACCTTATAGGAAGCATGTCCGAACCCAGTTAATATAAACCCTATTTAATCATTTATATTAAATAGGGGAGCTTGTCGGCAAATACAAAGGTTTAATATAAACCCTATTTAATCCTTTATATTAAATAGGGAAACTTGTCGGCAAATACAAAGGTTTTGCAGACCAAACGGACGGATATCAACCCTATTTAATTCTTTATATTAAATAGGGAAACTTGTCATGAAATATAAAGGTTTTGCAGACTAGACGGATGTCATATATTCCTTAGTTTATTTGATCAAGCCTCATCCTCAAGTCTTGTGTTTATCCTTTGGGATAGATACAGGGTTTGAGGTAAAGTGCTCTTTCATTTAAACTATAAAAAATATGTGGTCAGTTTTATTTCATACTTTTCTAAACTTAAACGTCCTTCTGAAGTGGGCGACATGATTTTGATTCCGCTGACCGACAACTTCTTAAGGTCAACTCCCACCAACCTAAAAATAGCACCGATAGCTTCTAGCGACTCCACTGGGGACAGGCTTTTCTCTCCATACAAATCAAGAGATATTATTTTCACACTTCAGTAATGTGTCCATGTCCCTCTTGGACCAAATTACCCTTCTCTGGTTGGCATACTTTACCCATTTCTATCTTGGGAAGGTACACCAAACTCCTTTGACTTCAGGACTAGCTGTTCAACCATCTTCAAACAGAGGGGTTCAGAAGGCCATTAATGACTTCTTAAATTTTCTTATGGGGTCGGACCCCCAATAGGTGTGTCGGTGGACAAGTTCTACCTGGGCATTTTATGCCACTAAATAGGTCCCGCACTGGGTCCTAAATTACTACACATCTCCCTTCCAAATTTGATTTTCTATTCCACAAATTAAACCAAATCGTGTTGTGCTGCACGCACTTTGAAATTTTCTTACATTAATTAAATTTTTACACCTCTTAATTTTTTCTTAAACAAAGATGTTAAAATACCCATGAATTAAGACCTGCCCGGTCTACACATCGACTTCAACTTTCAGATCTTGCACTAAAAAATTATGAGGTTTTTGGCTATATAGCTAACCCTGAAATTTTCTATTTTCAAGCCTGTTGCAATGGCCTACCCAACGCTAACCTTTTCCTGCAACTTGCCAACGAGCCATGAAGCCCGTAGCCTCGCTCCTACCATCAAATTTGGAGCCGAAATTGAAGATCTCGAGGTCATCCTCGGGAAAGCCCTGTTCATGGTAATGAAGATCGCCGCTCCAGAAATGCAGAAGCCGTCTGCAGAATTCAATATGAACTGCCTTCAAGACTTCCCTATCTGCAGGAAGGCTAAAGCTACAGCCGACACGACACCCATCAAACCCACTAGCCCCGCTGCTGCTAAGGGGAAAGAAGTAATTATTGTTGAGGATCCAACAGAGGGATTAACTGTTCCACCATCTGTGTTTGAGATCGGATCAAGTTCGAGGACTGTACCGTTGACCCATACTCAAAGGAGGAACCGTAACAGAAGAGTTCGAAGGACAATTAAAGCCTAAACTCCCAAGGAGACACCCATTGAGGAGGAACATCATCAAGTTGAAGAGGTGTTACCGAAAATTTATCCACTCCTACAAGGAAGTAGATTCCCTCCTCTGACAGATACCAAGGGATATGAGAGTATCCAAAGGATCGTTGCCGCATTACCGTCACTTCATGGACACGGTGAGGAGAGAAAGAAGTTCACTCCTATTAGTGCAGTTTTCAGAAGGCTTGCTACCAAAGAAGAATGTTCGGTTAGCGAGTTACTTAAATGAGTGGGAGATGCATTTTCTCCTCGAATGAGGCAGAAAATTTTAAAAGGTGTCAAATCTGCCAGACAGTCCCACAAGACAACTGGTGTGCCACCAACTCGCATCATGTTTGGTTCCGTTTAAGGAACAGAATTGATACCGCAATAATTACTATTGATTATACTGCCACCGAAATCGCAGACTGTCGGCCGGTTAAGTCTAGATTGGGTCTGAAGATCTTACCCATCACCCATTATGAAGATATTTCTACAATCCCAAAGGGAAAGATAAGACAATTACCTGGCACTGTAGCCGGTCTACACCATGGGGAGCATACTTTCCCTCGACATATCAATGTTTCTACTAAGACGCTCTGTCCTGAGACATCATCATCAAAAAAGAAGTTGTGGGTACCCAAGGTCACTGCACCGATACAGTTCAGTGAGCCCGTAGAACAGGAAGTGAAACCAGTGTCTGAAATATCTGACATCGTCGCGACAATGGCCAGCGAGATGGAGGAATAAGTAGATGATGTCCATCAAAGTCCTCCAAATCTTAAATCAATCAAGGAATCGATAATTGAAGAAAAAGTTGAGAAACTCAGGAACGAGATTTTTTAGTTCTCTCGAGAACACAGAGTTTCCGTCGATAGCGACAATGAAAATTTTGATTACAATGATTACCTGGAGGAGGATTTCATGGATGTTCATGTGATTGAAACTACAGCCACCAAATCTGCGCGCGAGACTCAACCTCAGACCAAAGAGAACGTCGTATATGAGCTGCATAGGGTTATCCTATTGAGGGATGAGCAGGTTAGTCTACTAGAGAAAAAAATAGAAGAGATAACTACAACCATGACCGCCATGACCACCATTCAGTGGCAATTGTAAGCACCTCATTTGGCTTCTCCAGAGACTAATCAGCCAGAAATCATACACATTATAGATGAAAGAAGAGATGCCACTACAACAAACAAAGATGAGCAACCAAAGAAAAATTCTCCATCAAGTGCTATGCCAGAAAAGGAGTTCAAGAAGATGGTTGAACAAGTGTGGGACGCCTTAGCCCAATCCATGTGCGGTGCATCAATTTTGAAGGGTAGACCTTACCCGGAGGAGTTCGATGTCGTGCCTTTCCCTAAGGGTTTTGTGGCCCCAAACTTCAAAATATTCAACTGGACTGGAAATCCCAGATAGCATATAGTACATTTCTGAGCCAGTTTTGGCAACACGAGGAATAATGAAGCTCTACTCTGTCAGCAGTTTGTTAGCAGCTCATCAAGATTTGCCTTTGACTAGTATGCTGACTTGCCCAACGGGTCAGTTAAAACATTTTCTAAATTAGAACAGTTATTTGTGAAAAAATTTGTCGGGGCACAACACCATGTGTCTATTGGAGAGCTCATGATGGAAAAGAAAAAGCTTAGCGAAACTTTGGTAGACTATATTTTGAGGTGGAGAAACCTTAGCATCAAATGTGAACCTCAGCTAAAAGAATGTCATGTGATTGAAATTCTACTCAAGAGCATTCATGGGCCAGTAGCTTTCATGCTTAAGGGACGAACATCAAACGATTGAGATTCTACTCAAGAGCATTCATGGGCCAGTAGCTTTCATGCTTAAGGGACTCACCATAATATCCTTTGAGAAGCTACTCAGTAAAGCCAACATTCTTCAATAAAAAAATAAAGCACATGGAGCCACATGAAAAGGCTAAGGTGGCCAAAGTGTTCAAAAAAAAATCAGGAGTAGTAGCGACCGTCGACAAAGGAAAGCAGCCGATAAAGATATATGCAAAAGAACATCGCCAGTCCTCTCAGAAATAGAATAATCAATCCAACCAGTGGCCGCCTCAAGAGGGATCACCTTGAATAGGGGATAAGAAAGTGTCCCTGTCTGAGCAAAGCAAAATGGTGTATTCTTTCAAAGATGAAGCTATACCTAAAATATTCAGGAGTCTGATGAAGAAGCTAGAATTCAGACTATCAGATCCGAAGAAGCCCAAAGAGGTAGATAAGCAGAATGAACCAAATTATTGCTCATAACACCAGTTGCTCGGGGACACTATAAAAAATGTTTCATCTCTTTAATGACTAGCTCGAGTGGAACCTTAAAGAAGAGAACATAACAATCCCGAAAGAGTATTTAAGAGAACCCAAAAAAGGTTCCATAAAAATGATTTCAGCTGATTCAATCTCCCCAATTGATTTGTATGTCGGAATAGATGGATGGAGTACAACTTTGGATGAACTCAAGAGGGTCCTTAATCAAACACAGGATTCATCAAAATGAGAATCTACAAATACCGAAGAAGAATGGAGTGAAGTTTGGAGGAAATCATCCAAGAAAATACTGAACAAGATCCAGTCTGCATCAAAACAAGCCTCTATTCAGAGTTTGCAACATACCAAGCTCGAGATGAAGATTTTGCCAGGAGATCCGTCATCGTCAAGAGCAAAGAACAAGAAGAAAAAATGCGTCACTGCAAAGATTGATAGCACGGTGGGTTGGATAGGGGTTGCCACTACTAGATTGGTTATTTCAGATTNCTTAAACAAAGATGTTAAAATACCCATGAATTAAGACATGCCCGGTCTGCACATCGACTTCTACTTTCAGAGCTTGCACTAAAAAATTATGAGGTTTTTGGCCATATAGCTAATTCTGAAATTATCTATTTTCAAGCCTGTTGCAATGGCCTACCCAACGCTAACCTTTTCCTGCAACCTGCCAACGAGCCATGAAGCCCGTAGCCTCGCTCCAACCATCAAATTTGGAGCCAAAATTGAAGATCTCGAGGTCATCCTCGGGAAATCCCCGTTCATGGTAATGAAGATCGCCGCTCCAGAAATGCAGAAGCAGTCTGCAGAATTCAATCTGAACTGCCTTTAGGACTTCCCTGCTGTAGGAAGGCTAAAGCTACAGCCGACAGGGCACCCATCAAACCCGCTAGCCCCGCCGCTGCTAAGGGGAAAGAAGTAATGATTGTTTAGGATCCAACAGAGGGATTAATTGTTCCACCATCTGTGTTTAAGATCGGATCAAGTTCGAGGATTGTACCGTTGACCCATACTCAAAGGAGGAACCGTAACAGAAAAGTTTGAAGGACAATTAAAGCCTAGGCTCCCGAGGA
Organism: Phalaenopsis hybrid cultivar; assembly: GCA_002079205.1. Classification (NCBI taxonomy): domain Eukaryota; kingdom Viridiplantae; phylum Streptophyta; class Magnoliopsida; order Asparagales; family Orchidaceae; genus Phalaenopsis; species Phalaenopsis hybrid cultivar. The sequence goes on from JXCR01132269.1 coordinate 25,782, forward strand.
GACACCCATTGAGGAGGAACATCATCAAGTTGAAGAGTTGTTACCGAAAATTTATTCACTCCTACGAGGAAGTAGATTCCCTCCTCTGACAGATACCAAGGGATATGAGAGTATCCGAAGGATCGTTGCCGCATTACCGTCACTTCATGGACACGGTGAGGAGAGAAAGAAGTTCACTCCTATTAGTGCAGTTTTCAGAAGACTTGCTACCAAAGAAGAATGTTAGGTTAGCAAGTTAATTAAATGAGTGGGAGATGCAATTTCTCCTCGAATGAGGCAGGAAATTTTAAAAGGTGTCAAATTTGCCAGACAGTCCCACAAGACAACTGGTGTGCCACCAACTCGCATCACGTTTGGTTCCGTTTAAGGAACAGAATTGATACCGCAATAATTACTACTGATTATACTGCCACTGAGACCGCAGACTGTCGACCGGTTAAGTCGAGATTGGGTCTGAAGATCTTACCCATCAACCATTATGAAGATATTTCTACAATCCCAAAGGGAAAGATAAGACAATTACCTGGCACTGTAGCCGCTCTACACCACGGGGAGCATACTTTCTCTCAACATATCGATGTTTCTACTAAGACGCTCTGTCCTGAGACATCATCATCAAAAAAGAAGAAGTTGTGGGTACCCAAGGTCCCCATAGAACAGGAAGTGAAACCAGTGTCTGAAGTATCTGACATCGTCGCGACAATAGCCAGCGAGATGGAGGAATAAGTAGAGGATGTCCATCAAAGTCCTCCAGATCTTAAATCAATCAAGGAATCGATAATTGAAGAAAAAGTTGAGAAACTCAGGAACAAGATTTTTGAGTTCTCTCGAGAACACAGAGTTTCCGTCGATAGCGACAATGAAAATTTTGATTACAATGATTACCTGGAGGAGGATTTCATGGATGTCCATGTGATTGAAACTACAACCACCAAATCTGCACGCGAGACTCAACCTCAGACCGAAGAGAACACCGTATATGAGCTAAATAGGGTTATCCTCTTGAGGGATGAGCAGGTTAGTCTACTAGAGAAAAATATAGAAGAGATAACTGCAACCATGACCGCTATGACCACCATTCAGTGGCAATTGCAAGCACCTCAATTGGCTTCTCCAGAGATTAATCAGCCAGAGATCATACACATTATAGATGAAAGAAGAGATGCCACTACAACAAACAAAGATGAGCAACCGAAGAAAAATTCTCCATCAAGTGCTATGCCAGAAAAGGAGTTCAAGCAGATGGTTGAATAAGTGTGGGACACCTTAGCCCAATCCATGTGCGGTGCATCAATTTTGAAGGGTAGACCTTACCCGGAGGAGTTCGATGTCGTGCCTTTCCCTAAGGGTTTTGTGGCCCCAAACTTCAAAATATTCAACTGGACTGGAAATCCCAGATAGCATATAGTACATTTCTGAGCCAGTTTTGGCAACACGAGGAATAATGAAGCTCTACTCTGTCAGCAGTTTGTTAGCAGCTCATCAAGAATTGCCTTTGACTGGTACGCTGCCTTGCCCAACGGGTCAGTTAAAACATTTTCTAAATTAGAACAGTTATTTGTGAAAAAATTTGTCGGGGCACAACACCATGTGTCTATTGGAGAGCTCATGATGGAAAAGAAAAAGCTTAGCGAAACTTTGGTAGACTATATTTTGAGGTGGAGAAACCTTAGCATCAAATGTGAACCTCAGCTAAAAGAACATCATGTGATTGAAATTCTACTCAAGAGCATTCATGGGCCAGTAGCTTTCATGCTTAAGAACATCAAACGATTGAGATTCTACTCAAGAGCATTCATGGGCCAGTAGCTTTCATGCTTAAGGGACTCACCATAATGTCCTTTGAGAAGCTACTCAGCAAAGCCAACATTCTTCAATAAGAAATAAAGTACATGGAGCCACATGAAAAGGCTAAGGTGGCCAAAGTGTTCAAAAAGAAATCAGGAGTAGTAGCGACCGTCGACAAAGGAAAGCAGCCGATAAAGATATATGCAAAAGAACATCGCCAGTCCTCTCAGAAATAGAATAATCAATCCAACCAGCGGCCGCCTCAAGAGGGATCACCTTGAACAGGGGATAAGAAAGTGTCCCTGTCTGAGCGACGCAAAATGGTGTATTCTTTCAAAGATGAAGCTATACCTAAAATATTCAGGAGTCTGATGAAGAAGCTAGAATTCAGACTACCAGATCCGAAGAAGCCCAAAGAGGTAGATAAGCAGAATGAACCAAATTATTTCTCATAACACCAGTTGCTCGGGGACACTATAGAAAATGTTTCATCTCTTTAAAGACTAGCTCGAGGGGAAGCTTAAAGAAGAGAACATAACAATCCCGAAAGAGTATTTAAGAGAACCCAAAAAAGGTTCCATAAAAATGATTTCAGCTGATTCAATCTCCCCAATTGATCTGTATGTCGGAATAGATGGATGGAGTACAACTTAGGATGAACTCAAGAGGGTCCTTAATCAAATACAGGATTCATCAAAATAAGAATCTACAAATACCGAAGAAGAATGGAGTGAAGTTTGGAGCAAATCATCCAAGAAAATATTGAACAAGATCCAGTCTGCATCAAAACAAGCCTCTATTCAGAGTTCGCAACATACCAAGCTCGTGATGAAGATTTTGCCAGGAGATCCGTCATCGTCAAGAGCAAAGAATAAGAAGAAAAAAAGCGTCACTGCAAAGATTGATAGCACGGTGGGTTGGATAGGGGTTGCCACTACTAGATTGGTTATTTCAGATTTGAGGAAGAAAATCCTCAAACCCTTCACTTTGTATGATTATCTTTTTGTCCCTCCGAGATCTTATGAATATAGTGATTGTGATTTCGGCTACGTTTTAACTGTTTTTGGTGATAACATAACTGATTATGTCTGATGAACTGGTTGTCAAGTCCAAAGAAAACATCAATAATACCGCTTACGATAGCACCAATAATGAGGAGCCGCTTATGATACACTGCTTGCCATCAACTTAGATATTTCTGATGAAGAGGAAAGGACACTAGAAGACTCAACAATGATTTCTCAAGAAGAAGTTGCAGAAGATAACTTAAGGAGCGGAAAAGTGTTACAACCAAGAACAGCTCCAACAGACAAAGGAAAACAGATAATGACTCGAGAAGAGATACCCCCACCTCCACCAGTGGAAGAACCACATGATCAAGATAAAATTGGAGGATCATACAAAGTAGAGTACAATGTACTAGCTCATCTTAGAAAGTTGTCGGCCTGATTAAGCATCTACAATGCTCTAATCCTGTCAGAAGAAATGAGAGTGTCTCNAGTACCGTTGACCACAACCGTCCACTCTACATCTCCGTCAACATCGGCAGATTTGTGTTATCCAGAGTTTTAGTAGATCCTGGAGCATCTCTTAACTTTATGAGCCTACAGACATTGGCCTTTTTGGATATTGAAGCTCAACAGCTTACGACCAATAAGATGATTTTAAGAGGATTAAATTAAAAGGGAGAAAGAGCCCTCAGATCAATTACATTATTTTTGAAGGTTAGAGAACTTGTGACAACCACTAAATTTCATATCATCGACACCAAGACCTATTTTAATGCTATATTGGGTCAACCATGGATTCATGAGCACAATATGGTTCCATCATCTCTACACCAGTGCATCGATACCGCAAAGATGGTCAAGAGAATTGCATCAAGGGAGACATACAACTATTTTCAGTGCATGAAGTTTGTATCGATGATGAAGCTACCTACTACGCGCCTCCAAAGAAAACTGTCTTCTCTCGTGAAGTTATAATAAACAAAGATGAAGATTCAGAAGAATCACAAAAAGGAGGCCATTCAACTCCGCTTCAACAATCTTCCACCACTCCTTTACAAAGGATGGTGAACGGCCTTTTAGTTCGCGCACCCGAGGTCGAGGCCGGGGATGTGGACGAGGAAGGATCAATTTAATTGTTGAACGTACTAGGCCAACTATCAACATTGGTGATGAAGACAGTTCTAAAGATGAAATAATGATGACAAGATGGAAAAGACCTCAGTACGAGATATCCCTAGAAGATACAGAAAAGAATGAATATGAAACAATGTATGATGCTATGAACCTCACCCCGATTCTCCCTCAAAAGGTCGAGAGTTTAGAGGTCAAGAAAGTCCGTAGTGTTGGTTCCAAGCCGATCAAATTTTACCGTGCTTTTAGCTCTACTGAGCTTGAAAAACATGTAAATCTGGATGATGATTCTAATGAATTAATAAAATTGCCTTTTGGTTACTTCTCGCCTTGTGTTCAAAAGTAAATTTAACATGGAAACTTACCAAAACAAATGCAAAAAGATAAATTTCAACTTTTTAAAAAATTATAGAACAGTATAAGTCGAACTCCAAATTCAAAAGAAGGTCTTGGATTTGGTACAGTCGGACCAGTAAATGATTCTAAATTTTCCATGGTTGTTACTAGTAAATCAGAAGATGATTGCCTCAATATAGAGGATGACTCTACTGATCAACCAATAGTTGTTTCACCTGAATTTGAAGAAGAAATCAAGTCAACAGTTGATGAATTGAAAGAAATTAACCTCGAGACTGAAGAACGACCCCGACCTACATTTATAAGTTCTCTACTTAGTGGCAAAGAATCTGCAAAATTGATCAAACTATTAACATAATTTAAAGATTGCTTCGCATGGAGCTATGATGAAATGTCAGGAGTGTCAGCATGGGTGGAGTTCGTAAACTTAGGGTGGACAAGGATATAACCCCAATAAAACAAGCCCCCATGAGAATGCGCCTCAAAATAGAAGAACAAGTCATCGCCGAGGTGAAGAAATTAATAGACGCCAACTTTGTTAAAGAAGAACAGTACCCCACGTGGTTAGCCAACATCGTACCTGTTAAGAAGAAAAATGAACGGATCTGCATTTGTGTCGATTTCAAAGATTTGCACAAGGCATGTCCAAAAGTCAAGTTTCCACTACCTATACCAAAGATGATGGTGGATATCGCTTCAACACATGAAATTTTCTCATTCATGGACGGATTGTCGGGATATAACAAAATCAATATGGCTCCCAAGGATGCAGCACTTACAGGCTTCAGAACACCGATTGGAATTTTTTGCTACACAGTGATGTTGTTCGGCCTAAAGAAGGCCACGGCAACATATCAATGTGCAATGACGAAGATTTTTTATGACCTCATTCACAGTCAAGTAGAATGCTACGTGGATGATTTGGTCATCAAATGTAAACGAAAAATATACCATTTATATGATTTGAGGATCGTGTTTGAATGATTATGGTAATACATTCTCAAGATGAATCTCCTGAAGTGCGCCTTTGGCGTTACCTCTGGGAAATTTCTAGGCTTCGTTGTCCATCATTAGGAAATTGAAATCAACCCGAATAAGATTAAAGCTATCTTGGAGATGCCTCCTCCTAAAACCTTGAAACAACTACGTTCCTTTTAGGGAAAGTTGGCATATCTGAGACGCTTTATTTCTAATCTCGCAGGTAAATGCCAGCCTTTCTCAGCATTAATTAATAAGGATGCCAAATTTACTTGGGAAGAGAAATGCCAGTGAGCCTTCAATGACGTTAAGCAATATTTAAAGACACCTCCTGTTTTGGCAGCCCCGATCCCAGGGGAACCATTGATACTTTACACTGCGGCTTTAGATGACTCTCTTGGAGTACTCTTAGCTCAATTTAATGATGAGAATGCACTCTACTACTTGAGTCGTCGCCTAATACCGATGGAGATAAGGTATCCATCTATTGAGAAGCATTGTCTGGTGTTAATATTTTTCGCCTAAAAGCTTAGACATTACATGCTTTCTCATAAGATTACCCTAATTTTAAAAGTTAATCCATTGCAATATCTGATGACCCGACCAATACTCTTCGGCGGTTTAGCAAGATGGTCGATGATCTTACTATAATTTGATATAACTTTTGTGCCCCTCTATGCTATCAAGGGAAATATACTAGCAGATTTTCCCGTTGCATACCCAATGTCAGCTGGGTCATCTCTCAACGACAAATTACCAGATGAGCCGATATTACAAATGGAATTATCCAATGTGCAATGCTGGGAGATGTACTTCGATGGCGCTTCATCAGCCAGAAAAGACAAAGGATCAGACACACTTATACCTGGCAAAGCAGGGATTGGTTTGATCTTTATCACGTCAGATGGGGGTATGTTGAGGTTCTCATACTGCCTGACAGAGCCGTGCACCAATAATGAAGCAGAGTATGAAGCCTTAATCACCGGGTTGGAAATGACAATCTCGATGGATATAAGAAACATTGTCATCTATGGTGACTCCCAACTTGTCATCCAGCAAGTCGTCGGACAATATAAAATTTTAAAACCAAGATCAGCATAATACCATCAGTACATGATGAGACTCCTGGAGCAGATTCCTGATGTAACTTTCCACCGGATTCCTAGGGGAGATAATGTCCATGACGACGCTCTAGTAAAACTTGCTAAGGAAATGGTGTGTCCCCCGGAGGATTCCATTGAAGTCACAGTGCAAGGAAGACAAGTCTTGTCTCGGATTGACTTCAAAACTCTACACAAGCTTGGAAAAGAAGAAACAATAAATACAGTTGCAAACATCAACAAAGATTTGCGCAAGCCATTAATAGAATATTTACATACTGGAAAGCTGCCAGAAGATAAGTCTGAGGTGCACCACATCACAAGAAGGGTTATGTCTTACGCCCTGATGGGAAATGTTCTCTACAGAAGATCGTTTGAATAGATGTACCTACGATGTTTGACCAGAGCCAAAGCACAATATATTGTTAAAAAGGTACATGCCGGATTGTGTGGCGCTCACCAGTCAGGGCCAAAAATGAAAATGAAGATCAAAAGAGTCGATATTATTGGCCAGCAATGATGTCCAATTGCATGGATACAACCAGAAGATGTCACCAATGCCAAGTACATGGGGTGGTCTTACACCAGCCACCGAATGTGTTACACCCAACTGTTGCCTCGTGGCCATTTGAGTGTTAGGTGTAGCACATCCGATAGACCCTCCATCTTCCAAAGGACACATGTTTATACTTGCCGCTACAGATTACTTCTCCAAATGGGCNCTACACCCAACTGTTGCCTCGTGGCCATTTGAGTGTTGGGTGTAGCACATCCGATAGACCCTCCATCTTCCAAAGGACACGGGTTTATACTTGCCGCTACAGATTACTTCTCCAAATGGGCAGAGTCAGAACCGTTGCGTGAGGTTAGGACACAACACGTCCTTCAATTTTTCAAAAGCCAAATCATTTTCCATTTTGGAGTACCATGAAGAATAATTTCTGACAATGGGACAACTTTCAGAAGTACAAAGATCAATAATTTTGTCAAAAGACATGGGATAGATTGGAGATCTCNTCAGTACCATTGCGTGAGGTTAGGACACAACACGTCCTTCAATTTTTCAAAAGCCAAATCACTTTCCATTTTGGAGTACCATGAAGAATAATTTCTGACAATAGGACAACTTTCAGAAGTACAAAGATCAATAATTTTGTCAAAAGACATGGGATAGATTGGAGATCTCTAAAATTTACTATCCTAGAGCAAATGGTCTGGCTGAGGCTTTCAACAAAACACTGGTATAAATTTTGAAGAAAACACTGGATGAAAACAAAAGGGATTGGCACAACAAACTATTACAAGCCTTGTGGGCCTACCGGACGACTTTCAAGACTCCCACTCAGTGTACACTTTATATGCTTGTGTATGGGTCCGAGGCCGTGCTACCGCTAGAAATCCAGACACCATCTCTCAGAGTCGTCGTTGCCAACCAACTTACAATAGAAGAAAGTGCACAAAACTCAGACTTGAAGATTTGAAGAGTCTCGAGGGAAAATGAATAGAAGCACAACAGCATTTGGAGATTTACCAGTCGAAGATGGTACAAGCCCATGACAATTTGGTCCTCCCAAGGACATTCAAAGTTGGTGACCTCGTACTTGTGCTCAAAAGACCTATTCTTGCACGCTAAAATTTTGAGCCAACTTGGGAGGGACCATTTGTCGTTGAAAAGGCCTATACATGAGGAGCTTACCAGTTAGTGGACTTCCAGGGCGAAAGACCCATGTTAACAAAAAAAGAATGATATCTGAAAACTTATTATGCAACCTAACGCCGCTTGCCTGTGCTTGCTCTAAAATTTTGGAAACTTTGATTGTTTTAGGGTTATCTATGTGGTCAAATGTCTATGACAGGGTCCAAATTTTGTAATTAACCTCCATATAATGAAAATTTTTAAAAAATATTTTAAACTTCAAATTTTCTTATTTCCACTTTTGAGTATAATGTTCCACTAAATTAAACAAAACTCATACATAAAATAAACAATTCATTGCAACAAAACAAACTAAAATTTACTTTAATAAATACTTTATTTTGTTCTTATTCATCCCAAGTTTCGGCCCAATGACGCTTTTCTTGTCATCTGCAGAAAAATGTCGGGACAGAGGCTGATCTTTTCTTTCCAGGATGGCTAGAACCTCGCATTAAATGAGGAGATGGCACCGCAGGGCGGTACCATAGACTTCAACATGGATTTCNTGGCCCAATGACGCTTTTCCTGTCATCTGCAGAAAAATGTCGGGACAGAGGCTGATATTTTCTTTCCATGATGGCTAGAACCTCGCATTAAATGAGGAGATGGCACCGCAGGGCGGTACCATAGACTTCAACATGGATTTCAACCAGGTTGACATGGACTAGGAAGGTCCTCTTATTTAGTCAGCTTTAAAGAGAAAGAAGGATTGCCTTCACTACTGAGAGTGACCGCTAAAGATAATGTATCATGTAAAGGCAAGAATGTGATAGTGGAGCAAGATCCGATGGAGGGCCCCAACCGTCTGGCCTCCATGGCAGTCACACCAGCTGGAGGCTTAATAGCCGCCAATAACGAACGACTACCAAGCACTTCGCTTTGTAGGAACAATGCAGGACTGCCAACCGCAAGAAGCAGAGAGCTTTTATACGACAAGAAAACAAACATCAGAGACAGACGAACAACTTGTTTACCCCTATTCCCGAGGGGCATATTTATGATCCGGACCTGAAAGAAACTTCTGCTAGCTTACCTACCATGGATGAAGAACCAGAGTTTGTGATAGAGTTAAACACAATTTCAGTTTCAGATGTTTTGTGCAAGGGTTGCTTGATGTGCAACATTGAAATACCGTCCTAGACATCAGCCACAGACGCGTTTGTAGAATGCCCGAATTGCAATGTTCTGCATTTACAACTTTTCAGTACATTGGAAGAGTACACCTCAAGTGCCAAAGGATCTCAGACTTTGGATTTTATGATGGATGAACCAAATGTCCCACTGGGAATGGATCAGTATGTACTATGGAGCCCAAGGTCGTACATTCCGCTAGAGGCCGAGTCTCATGCTCCAGTTCAACCAGCTGCAGTTTGGGTTCCCGTCAATGCTCGAAGAAAGGAACGCCCGCGATAGCTGCCAACACCTGGTATGATAGAATACTACAAGATAAGTAAAGTAAATAAAAGAGAATTTGAGTTTTATGAAGAAGTCCAAGGAAATTTCATCAATATACTGGAAGGCCTGGAGCTGTATTCCAGGGTCTTCTCCAAAATAGATGAAAGAAGCATTCTGGCTTGTATTTTTGATTTAAGAGATAAGGGCCGAGCGGCTCTTCTCATAGAAAGTACATATTCCAAACCAAAGAAATGGATGAGAGGGAAGGGAAGAATCACCATCCAGTGTGGCTGCTCTTATAACTTCACAAATGACAGAGAGGGGAATCTGCATGGGATCGTCAGACATGATCAAGTGGATCCACTACCACCAATGATAAAATGGATGATCAAAAGAATGGTCAAATGGAATATTCTACTAGCTACCTGCATTCCCAACAGTTGCATTATCAATATTTATGAAAAGGGTGATTGCATTCTTCCACACATTGATCATCATGATTTTGTGAGGCCTTTCTGCACGATCTTATCCATGAGTAAGGGCAATATATTATTTGGGAAAGAAATCAATGCCATCGGCCCTGGTAAGTTTAGAGGCTTTGTGGAGATTTCTCTACCAGTCGGTTCAGTGCTTGTTCTTAAAGGCAACAGTGCAGACGTTGCCAAAAATTGCATTCTAGGGGTACGACACCATAGGGTGTCTGTGACTTTTCGTGGGATGGATGACAGTAAAATGCCATATGGATTCCAGCAGGACCCAGAACTGGAGGAATTACTTCCATACAAACTGTGAGAAGGTTTTACCTCTAAGTACATGCTAAGGGATCTCTTATCCTAGAGCAGCTCCTAGAAGGTTAGCTTGATCAGGAGCTCAACATACCTAGTACAGAGGGTTCAATTTCTCTCTTTTAACAGCATGGCATGTATCTGATGTATGCAATCTACAATGTATTCATAGCATGAGATTTTTTGAATGTATTTCCACATGAACTATATATTGTACCTTTTGAGGCGTTAGCTTATGTTCGATCTGTGACATGTTTTTATTGAAGCAGACTAATGAATTTTTTTCTCAGAAATGTGCCTTCTTGTCAGTTGCCTTTTTGTGCGATGGATAAAAGCCACGAACCACGCATTGGTTCAAAATTTCAATGAACAAAGAAACGAAACAATAAACCTTTAACAATAAATAAAATTTAAATAAAAATAATCACCGGTAAATAAACTATAAAACAAATTTCTTTTGAAAAGCAACCAACTACAATTAAAAATTTAAAGACATATTTTGAAAAAATTAAATGTGATAAAAATCTATTAAGTGGATTCTCTCATTTTCAGAGTTTCTTACTATTTGTGCGCGCAAGCACAACCATCTTTTCCTACATTAACTCTCTTCACATCTCCGTGGAATTTTGCATTCTGCACATAACCCCACAAAGTTCTATAAATCTTCTTCAACAAAGTCAACCTTTTCATATGACACATTTCTGCAATATTAACATCACAAACTCTCTACACTATTTTCATATGACTCTTGGAGTCAGTACCCAAATTTCCCAAAATTCGAGATTGGTATAAGACCCCCTTTAACGGAACATGGCATTGTATCCTTAATCTTAAAGGTCGGTCCCTGACTTCTGACTCTCTTTTCAAAGATGATAACTAAAATTCAATTCTCATTTTTGGATCAGTACCTAAATTTCAATTCCTTCACATATTTTTTNCCAAACGACTACCAAGCACTTCGCTTTGCAGGACACAATGCAGGACTGCCAACCGCAAGAAGCAGAGAGCTTTTATACGACAAGAAAACAAACATCAGAGAGAGACAAACAACTTGGTTACCTTTATTCCTGAGGGGCATATTTACGATCCGGACCTGAAAGAAACTTCTGCTAGCTTACCCACCATGGATGAAGAACCGGAGTTTGTGACAGAGTTAAACACAATTTCAGTTTCAGATGTTTTGTGCAAGGGTTGCTTGATGTGCAACATTGAAATACCGTCCTAGACATCAGCCACAGACGCGTTTGTAGAATGCCCGAATTGCAATGTTCTGCATTTACAACTTTTCAGTACATTGGAAGAGTACACCTCAAGCGCCAAAGGATCTCAGACTTCGGATTTTATGATGGATGAACCAAATGTCCCACTGGGAATGGATTAGTATGTACCATGGAGCCCAAGGTCATACATTCCACTAGAGGCCGAGTCTCATGCTCCAGATCAACCAGCGGCAGTTTGGGTTCCCGTCAATGCTCGAAGAAAGGAACGCCCGCGATAGCTACCAACGCCTGGTATGATAGAATACTACAAGATAAGTAAAGTAAATAAAAGAGAATTTGAGTTTTATGAAGAAGTCCAAGGAAAGTTCATCAATATACTGGAAGGCCTGGAGCTGTATTCCAGGGTCTTCTCCAAAAATGATGAAAGAAGCATTCTGGACTGTATCTTTGATTTAAGAGATAGAGGCCGAGCGGGTCTTTTCATGGAAAGTACATATTCCAAACCAAAGAAATGGATGAGAGGGAAGGGAAGAATCACCATCCAGTGTGGCTGNTCTTGTTACCTATTGAGTTGGATGTGAGTCCCAGTGTTTCCCTCCTCAATGTGGCAGATATTTTTTTTGGAGTCGGATGTGAGCCTCTGTATTTTCCATCTCGATTCGGTCCTCCCACACAATCCTATTCTCATCTTTTGAAATAAGTTTCAAGACCACCTTAAATAGGTTATGGCATCTGATTCTTATTTCAGAATTGAAACCCAAATTTCAATTCCCACCTCAGGGTCAGCACTTACATACTAATTCCCATCCTTTATAAATGCCTGAAATTTCATAACTCAAAACTCACTCAGATCCCCAGCGAGAGTCCTTACTCCTTAATTTCAATCATACGATCATCCGCTAGTATCCCCAGCCAAAATAAAACAAATCACACACACAACTCTACACATACTTCCAGGCCTGTTGACTTAGAAGTTAGTATTGGTTTTTTTGTTGATCACATTGGTCAACACCAATATGCGCAGTGTGCTTGCCCAACACACCACACCTATTAGGGGTCCATTTGTTGACATCACTTTTGGTTTAAGTTTAGTTTTTCCTCTTTAGTAGCCTAAGGTCTAGACATAGGATTTTCCTATTGATTATTCTTAGAAAACTAGAAAAAGTACCCTCACAACTAGAAATTCTACCATCTTCTTTACTCAACTTGAAGTTCTACATAATGATCCTAACCTCTAAGTACTTAGTAGGTGGGATCACTAGAAGGAAAACTCAAGATGAGTCACCCTTAGGATTGTTGGACCTTAGGGTTGACCCTGGGTGTTGCTCTTGAGCTAAGGTACTCACTACACTCATCTACACTCATAATCACTCACAACCCTAAACTCAAATTTCTAGCCTAGATCTTTTTGGGATACTCGTGTAAATTGTCCCCTAAAACTACCAGCCTTAGAGCTATAGTTTAACTATAACCAGAACATATAGGACCCAAAATGGGATTTCCTTTGGTCCATGGCTCATTTAGGGTGATTAGTTACCCAATCCTATCNTTCTGAAGTTCCACATATTGATCCTAACCTCTAAGTACTTAGTAGGTGGGATCACTATAAGGAAAACTCAAGATGAGTCACCCTTAGGACTGTTGGACCTTAGGGTTGACCCTGGGTGTTGCTCTTGAGCTAAGGTACTCACTACACTCATCTACACTCATAATCACTCACAACCCTAAACTCAAATTTCTAGCCTAGTTCTTTTTGGGATACTCATGTAAATTGTCCCCTAAAACTACCAGCCCTAGAGCTATAGTTTAACTATAACCAGAACATATAGGATCCAAAATGGGATTTCCTTTGGTCCATCGCTCATTTAGGGTGATTAGTTACCCAATCCTATCAAAAATACCCATCTTGGCCTTTTGCCCGTAAACACCCCCAAATTACCTAAACACCCTTGAAACCCTAAACTTTGCCAAAATTCCCAAGTTTGCAAAAATATACAAATTTGATCAAAATTCATTTCAAACCTTTTGAAAACCTCCAAACGCCCAAATTACCCAAAATCTCCAAAAATGGCCAAATTACCAAAATACCCCTCCACAGCCCAAAATTCCAAAAATTCCCAAAAAATCTGAATAAATCCCAAATATTCTTAATTTCATTTTTCTCAACTACCACATGATTCAATTTGGCCAATTTGACAATCTTTAAACAAAACCCCTAAATTTGCTTTTAAGGGCCCAAATTTCCCCAAATTCAACTCAAATGTCCATCAATTTAGCCAAAATTTCCCCCAATTCCAATTATAAACTCAAATTAACTTTTGATATGGCCAAAATAAAAAAAATCCAAGCATAATTGGCCCATGATTTGAGCCCAATTTTGATTTAGATCAAAACCCCAATNACAAATGTCCATCAATTTAGCCCAAATTTCCCCCAATTCCAATTATAAACTCAAATGAACTTTTGATATGGACAAAATAAAAAAAATCCAAGCATAATTGGCCCATGATTTGAGCCCAATTTTGATTTAGATCAAAACCCCAATTTTGACCATATGATCTAATCTCACCAAATCTAACCCATATCCTAGTCAATTGGTCAAAATTAATGTTGAAAAATCCTTATAACATTTTTATACAACAAAATCAACCATCAATTGGCCTTGCTGAAGCCTCAAATCCATTTGATTTTGGCTTAAATCCAAAATACCCAANGAACCCATATCCTAGTCAGTTGGCCCCAATTAAAGTTGAAAAATTCTTATAACATTTTTATACAAGAAAATCAACCATCAATTGGCCTTGCTGAAGCCTCAAATCCATTTGATTTTGGCTTAAATCCAAAATACCCAAATTTAGCCCCAAATTGACTAAGTTCCCAAATTTCACCAAATTGATATCCTTAACCACCAAATTGGCATCCAATTCATGTTAAAAACTCTTCATGGGGTCCTTATTGACCATTTACATGAATCAATTTGGACTTAGCCCAAGGCTAACCCAAGCTAGACCCAAGCCTAGCCCAACATGACCAAATTGACTAAAATTTAAAATTCCCTCAAATTGACCCTTCAATTGAGCTCAAAACCATTTCCATCTTTCACCAAAGTTGTTCCTTATAATCATATACACCAAATGAAATATTTATTTGGGTCAATTAACATGGCTAGCTTAGACCAAACCCAAAACTTGGTCATTTGTACCCACTTAGACCCATGCACTAAATGTGACCTAACCACCCCAAAGCAACAAAATTAACTCCACCCCAGCCATTAGTACCGCTAAGGCTGAGCCAAAACACATCTAACCACATAAACTACGCCATGGACCAAAGGTGCCCCAAATTAAGGGATCTTATTCCCAAAAATACACATGCTTAAGATATCTTTGCCAAATCAAAACACATTTGCATTAAATTGTTGTGATGGAATCCTCTGGAAGCCCTGAACACTTAGCCACCTCCCCCTGGCCGACCGACCAACCTAGTGGCCAGAAAAGCTCAAAACTGAGAGCCAGGCCCATGGGACTTCACCCAAAATCAAGCCTAGAGGCCAGTTCAGCCAAATTGAGTTGTAGAGCTCCTCTGCCCTCCACCTAAGCACCATATTACACCTCCTAATTGGCCATGACAGCCAACATAACCCCTTTTTTATAAAAGGACACCTCCACAACCATTAAAACAAGTGCTGAAAATCTCTAATCTCTTGGAGAGAGTCCTTGAAATCACACATAGAGCCTCTTTGAGACCTCCTCAGTGCAACCCAACCACCNACTTTTCATCCTAACGTGACGCACATATTCTCCTGTCACTGCTTCGGTTGGAAGTGAGTCCTAGCGCTTTCCTTCCTAACGTGACGCACATATTTTCTTGTTACCTCTTGAGTTGGATGTGAGTCCTAGTGCATTCCTTCTCAATGTAACACATATATTCTCTTGTCACCGCTTTGGGTTGGATGTGAGTCTTAGCGCTTTCTTTCCTAACGTGACACACATATTCTCTTATCACCGCTTGGGTTGGATGTGATTCCTAGCGCTTTCCTTCCTAACATGACGCACATATTCTCTTATCACCGCTTGGGTTGGATGTAAGTCCTAGCGCTTTCCTTACTAACGTAACACACATATTTTCTTGTTATCTCTTGAGTTGGATGCGAGTCCTAGTTCTTTCCTTCTCAATGTAAAACATATATTCTCTTGTCACCTCTTGGGTTGGATGTGAGTCCTAGTGCTTTCCTTCCAAACAAGATGCACATACTTTCTTATTACCTATTGAGTTGGATGTGAGTCCCAGTGCTTCCCTCCTCAATGTGGCAGATATTTTTTTTGGAGTCGGATGTGAGCCTTTGTATTTTCCATCTCGATTCGGTCCTCCCACACAATCCTATTCTCATCTTTTGAAATAAGTTTCAAGACCACCTTAAATAGGTTATGACATCTGATTCTTATTTCAGAATTGATACCCAAATTTCAATTCCCACCTCAGGTTCATCACTTACATACTAATTCCCATCCTTTATAAATGCCTAAAATTTCATAACTCAAAATTCACTCTGATCCCCAGCGAGAGTCCTTACTCCTTAATTTCAATCATACGATCATCTGCTAGTATCCCCAGCCAAAATAAAACAAATCACACACACAACTCTACACATACTTCCAGTCCTATTGACTTAGAAGTTTGTATTGGTTTTTTTGTTGATCACATTGGTCAACACCAATACACGCAGTGCGCTTGCCCAGCACACCACACCTATTAGGGGTCCATTTGTTGACCTCACTTTTGGTTGAAGTTTAGTTTTTCCTCTTTAGTAGCCTAAGNTTTCCTTATAATAATATACACCAAATGAAACATTTATTTGGGTCAATTAACATGGCTAGCTTAGACCAAACCCTAGACTTGGTCATTTGCACCCACTTAGACCCATGCACTAAATGTGACCTAACCACCCTAAAGCAACAAAATTACCTCCACCCCAGCCATTAGTACCGCTAAGGCTGAGCCAAAACACATCTAACCACATAAACTAAGCCATGGACCAAAGGTGCCCCAAATTAAGGGATCTTATTCCCAAAAATACACATGCTTAAGATATCTTTGCCAAATCAAAACACATTTGCATTAAATTGTTGTGATGGAATCCTCTGGAAGCCCTGAACACTTAGCCACCTCCCCCTGGCCGACCGACCAACCTAGTGGCCAGAAAAGCTCAAAACTGAGAGCCAAGCCCATGGGACTTCAACCAAAATCAAGCCTAGAGGCCAGCTCAGCCAAATTGAGTTATAGAGCTCCTCTGCCCTCCACCTAAGCACCACATTACACCTCCTAATTGGCAATGACAACCAACATAACCCCTTTTTTATAAAAGGCCACCTCCACAACCATTAAACCAAGTGCTAAAAATATCTTGGAGAGAGTCCCTGAAATCACACATAGAGCCTCTTTGAGACCTCCTCAGTGCAACCCAACCACCACATTGCCTTGAATCCTCTTGTCGGAGTTCAATTTTGAGCTCGAAACTTTGCCCGAAACCAGGACAGAGCCCAATATATCTCCATAGTTCACCAAACCTAAATTAACTTCACCCACACCTTCACAATAGTGAAAGAGGAAGAAGCCCCATCAATTTCCCCTTCCACAGAGCCCCTAGTATAGACTTCAATCAACACCCAAAATGGTCTTGATCAAAATCACACCTAGGCCTTATACTACAGGAAGAGGCTTAATCCCTAGCCTCTTTGGGCCCTAAAGAACGTACCAAGCTTCTTTGATTGAAGCTTCCCTTCTCAGAGCAAAGGTATAAAACTTCTCCTCCTCCCGAGTCTATTTTGATTCACCATTTTCTGAGGCTTGATCTTAATGCACATTAACCATATGGATGTGTTCATCTCACTTAGACGAGCATTTTAAAAAAAATTCACTTAATTTAGTTAAGAAATGAGAGAGATCTCAAGCCTCAAAGGTGGACGGTTCTTGGCCTAAGCTATCGGGGATGATGACTACGCACCGTCCGATCGCACGTGTATCGGATGGACGACAAAGATAAAGCTGGACAGTGCTTGTTTACATAAATAGTGGGACGGGTGGTTACTGGCGTGGACGGAGGTGTCAAATAAGAGCACGCCACGTGGAGTTTTGGAGCCACCATAGGATGACGAGGTGCCGCGCGGATAAGTAGAAAAATTGGGCTTTTTCTATTTATTTAAACTCCCTTAACTTNGTTGAATCCTCTTGCCAGAGTTCAATTTCGAGCTTGAAACCTTGCCGGAAACCAGGACAGAGCCCAATATATCTCCATAGTTCACCAAACCTAAATTAACTTCACCCACACCTTCACAATAGTGAAAGAGGAAGAAGCCCCATCAATTTCCCCTTCCACAGAGCCCCTAATATAGACTTCAATCAACACCCAAAATCGGTCTTGATCAAAATCACACCTAGGCCTTACACTACAGGAAGAGGCTTAATCCCTAGCCTCTTTGGGCCCTAAAGAATGTACCAAGCATCTCTGATTGAAGGTTCCCTTCTCAGAGCAAAGGTATAAAACTTCTCCTCCTCCCGACTCTATTTTGATTCACCATTTTTTGAGGCTTGATCTTAATGCACCTTAACCATATGGATGTGTTCATCTCACTTAGACGAGCATTTTAATAAAATTTCACTTAATTTAGTTAAGAAATGAGAGAGATCTCAAGCCTCAAAGGTGGACGGTCCTTGGTCTAAGCTATCGGGGACGATGACCACACACCATCCGATCGCGCGTGTATCGGATGGACAACCAAGATGAAGCTGGACAGTGCTTCTTTACATAAACAGTGGGACGGGTGGCTACTGGCGTGGACGGAGGTGTCAAATAAGAGCACGCCACGTGGAGTTTTGGAGCCACCGTAGGATGACGAGGTGCCGCGCGGATAAGTAGAAAAATTGGGCTTTTTCTATTTATTTAAACTCCCTTAACTTTAAAAATCCATAACTTTGTGTAAAAAAATAACAAAATTAAAATAAAAATACTCTCTTGCTCAGTGAACAGAGGAGAAAAATGTGGAATAAATTTCAAGTCCATTTGATGAATATTTTATTTTAAATTAATTAAACACTATTTTGACTCATTTGATTTTCCATGCATATTGACACATCACCTTGGCTTGAAATTTTGGCATGTTGTAACCTCTGTCAAGNTGACTCATTTAATTCTCCATGCATATTGACACATCACCTTGGCTTGAAATTTTGGCATGTTGTAACCTCTGTCAAGGGGAACATTCTCTGATTTTTCCAAAGTCAGAGGAGACCTCTAAACAGAGATCCATTCTTTTTTAAGTTTAAATGCATTATTTTTTAAAATAATCATGGAAATTAGCATGTTTCTTAGAAAGGTCTAAGAAAATTTTGGAAGGTTTATGATGATCAGGGAGCCTTTAGAAAATTTTTCATGAGTCAAGTCATTTAAAATACACCTAATTTTCATAAACCCTAAATCATTNGTAAACAGAGATCCATTCTTTTTTAAGTTTAAACGTATTATTTTTTAAAATAATCATGGAAATTAGCATGTTTCGTAGAAAGGTCTAAGAAAATTTTGGAAGGTTTATGATGATCATGGAGCCTTTAGAAAATTTTTCATGAGTCAAGTCATTTAAAATACACCTAATTTTCATAAACCCTAAATCATTAAGATAATTAATTTTGGAAAATATAAATATTTAAATGACTTAATTTATGATCTCCACTATGGTTCCTGATCCAAAGAACTCACCATAAAAATTTCAAAATATTTTGAGTATCATTTGATAACTTAAGTTGATTTTTAAAGATAAACATTACTTTTGGCTTTTAAATGATTTTCTTAAAAATCAAAATACAACTCAAAAAATTGTGAAACATAGTTTTTTGAGTTCTCCATGATTAGGGGTATTTTATATAAATAAAATAATATTTATAATAAAAACTTCATTTTTAGCCTATGTTTAAATATTTAAAATAAATAAAAATTAATAAAAATCACAAAAATAATAGAACTCATGAAAATGTTTAAAATTGCTTCCTAAGCACTTAAGAACCATTAGAATATTTTTTCTGATTTTCTAAATAAAAATATGGTATTTTGAAGCTTAAAATAAATTTTAAAGGCTAAAAATGGATTTTCACTAAAATAATTCCAATAAATAAAAATAAAATAAATTTTTTCCTCTAAGTTCTCTGACCTTAGGGAGACTTTTCAAAAATACAAAACTTAATTTTCTCCATTTAAAATATTTTATATTTAATAAATACCCTAGAAATTAAAATAATTCTTAAAATTCACATAAAATTTAAACAATCATGAAATTTGGTCCAAAGGCTTCTCTGGTCTAATCTTACCTCCAGTTAAAATTTTAAGGGATTAGGAATTACCTTGTTCAAGTTAGGAATTTTCTTTGAAAAATCCTATTTTTATATGAAAGTAATTATATAAATTAAATTAAATTTTGAAAAATCACATTTTCTCCTTGGGTATCTTAATTGACCCATGAATGTGGTAGGATAAAAATTTCAAAGTCATTTGAATTGAATTTGACAAATTATGAAGTGATAGAGCCTTCGGGGCAAATGTGTAATTTTGGAAAATTAGCCTTATGTAACATTTAGGCTTAATTCAAGGAGGGAAATGGGTAATATCTGATCTTAATTTGGATTTTTGAAACACAAGGGGTTTAATTGGTAGAAACGAACCTCACTTTCCCAATTGAAAAAGATAAGTTAAAAAATTTCTAAATTATTAAAATCTGGAAGTTTATTAAAATAAAATGAACCCAGGTCTTAGGGGTATGACTTTGAAGTAAATAATTAATCAATTTAATACCCCTATTTATTTTTTAAATAAAATTCAAANGTTAAAAAATTTCTAAATTATTAAAATCTGGAAGTTTATTAAAATAAAATGAACCAGGAGTTAGGGGTATGACTTTGAAGTAAATAATTAATCAATTTAATACCCCTATTTATTTTTTAAATAAAATTCAAATCATGAATCATGACCACCTAAAGCTTAACCTTTTCAAAACTAATTAAGACACTCACTAAGATCTAAGGGCTTAGTAGTGACTTAGGCTAAATCAAGTTTCATTTAAATGAGGATTAGAAAAGTAAATAATTGAAAATTAGAACATCTTTCAAACACTACAAGCCCAATAGCTAAATAAGTTTCATTTAGATGAGGATTATAAAATTAAATATCATTGAAAATTAAAAAATCTTTCAAACACTAAAATCCAAATTAGGGTTAAAATTTCGCTGTGTTCCAATAACACAAACCTGCCTCTTTAAGGGTCTTCACCCACATAATTTTTAAACTTAAATTACAGATGATAATTACCTTACTCTTTGGGATAATTGAGACATCAATGCTCATTAAGCGTTAGCGTGTTTAATAGGATGAATTATTTAGCATCATAATAAGTTTAAATGAACTAGGGATTTTCCACCAAGCAGCGAGAGAGTAGCACAGACCTGCTTCTTTCTCTAGATCTGTTGGATACCTCGGAGATCTACTAACTTAATATGCTTTGCTTAGCAAAATCATCCTTAATTAAAATCCTAAGGACCCACCAAGATATGACATAGGGTGAGGAAAACTACAAAAACCTGACTTTTTGCCTCTATATAATCTGCCCTCACATGCATTTTGAGTTTCAGGTGGTGAAACAAGAAGACTCGTCAGGTGCGCCTTTTATAGTTTTCAACATTGTCTTTCTGGTACTTTTCTGTTATACTTTTGTGCTTATACAAATTTGCATGGAAAACTAAAACCATCAGGATAGCCATAGAACCAAAACCAGAACCAAAAACAAAATTCAAATTAACCAAGATAAAATTCACCACCACAACATTCAAAATATAAAACAACTCAAAATTTCACAAACATCACATAAAACTACAACTTTAACTAAATTAAGATGTCAATATCGGATGATCGGGAATCCCTCAGAGGAGGTAACATACGGTTGCTAACGAGGCTTCCCACGGTCTAAATGAAATTATGGAAGTCATTAAGTTGAGTTTAGTAAGTTCATTTGGACTAAGTGAATCCAATAGAAAATAGTGGTGCCGGAACGAGGGAAACGTAGGATCCTAACCGGTGTCGCTCTAATCAACTTTAACATGCCCCCATAAAATTTAAAGAATTTCAACCATAAGCCCACCTAATTTGATATTATAACTTGACACACTAGAAAACTCAAACTCGTCCCGGCGAGGAGCTTGGAGCTAGCATGGTGGACAGCACGACCATCTTCAACAACAAAACTTGTCTTCCTTAGCTAAACAAATCTTCCTTCCTTAGACTTAAAAAACAAAGCCATAGACCTTCAAGGTTGCTTGCTTATGCAACGTAAATCCTCACCTTATCTTTAGGCTTTTGCATAACCCTACTATACAATATAAGCCCTAACTCGTCTTAGGATTCCGAGGTTGTCGTTTTTCACGACCNTAAGTTTCATTTAGATGAGGATTATAAAAGTAAATATCATTGAAAATTAAAACATCTTTCAAACACTAAAATCCAAATTAGGGTTAAAATTTGGCTGTGTTCCAATAACACAAACCTGCCTCTTTAAGGGTCTTCACCAACATAATTTTTAAACTTAAATTACAGATGAAAATTACCTTACTCTTTGGGATAATTGAGACATCAATGCTCATTGAGCGTTAGCGTGTTTAATAGGATGAATTATGTAGCATCATAATAAGTTTAAATGAACTAGGGATTTTCCACCAAGCAGCGAGAGAGTAGCACAAACCTGCTTCTTTCTCCAGATCTGTTGGATACCTCGGAGACCTACTAACTTAATATGCTTTGATTAGCAAAATCATCCTTAATTAAAATCCTAAGGACCCACCATGATATGACATAGGGTGAGGAAAACTACAAAAACCTGACTTTTTGCCTCTATATAATCTGCCCTCACATGCATTTTGAGTTTCAGGTGGTGGAACAAGAAGACTCGTCAGGTGCGCCTTTTATAATTTTCAACATTGTCTTTCTGGTACTTTTCTGTTATACTTTTGTGCTTATACAAATTTTCATGGAAAACTAAAACCATCAGGATAGCCACAAAATCAAAACCAGAACCAAAAACAAAATTAAAATTAACCAAGATAAAATTCACCGCCACAACATTCAAAATATAAAACAACTCAAAATTTCACAAGCATCACATAAAACTACAACTTTAACTAAATTAAGATGTCACTATCGGATGATCGGGAATCCCTCGGAGGAGGTAACATACGGTTGCTAACGAGGCTTCCCACGGTCTAAATGAAATTATGGAAGTCATTAAGTTGAGTTTAGTAAGTTCATTTGGACTAAGTGAATCCAATAGAAAATAGTGGTGCCGGAACGAGGGAAACGTAGGATCCTAACCGGTGTCACTCTAATCAACTTTAACATGCCCCCATAAAATTTAAAGAATTTCAACCATAAGGCCACCTAATTTGACATTATAACTTGACACACTAGAAAACTCAAACTCGTCGCGGTGAGGAACTTGGAGCAGCATGGTGGGGCAGACGGCCATCTTCAACAGACAAAACTTGTCTTCCTTTGCTAAACCAATCTTCCTTCCTTAGACTTAAACAACAAAGCCATAGACCTTCGAGGTTGCTTGCTTATGCAACGTAAATCCTCACCTTAGCTTTAGGCTTTTGCATAGCCCTACTATACAATATAAGCCCTAACTCGTCTTAGGATTCCGAGGTTGTCGTTTTTCACGACCTAAATCCTCACATCTTCCAGGCTATTTGTGTGATCGTTTCACATGAATGTAAGCCCTAACTAATAAAATTGGCAGGATGAAACACTTAAATATTTCTCCTCAAAAATGAAGCCAAACATTAGGATAGCTTGGGAAGTCACCGGAGTTCTCCTCTGGATCCATGACATCCCCTAGTTTTGCCTCCTTTTGATTCTACAATAAAATGTTCCAAATTTGAACCAATTCCCTTTCACACTTCTACTTCCAATCTCGTTGAAGAGTCCTACCCTTTGAAACTCCTTGAAGATAATATTTCATGGTTTTTATCGAGAGTCTTCTTAGGTGACTTTGGACATTTAAGATGTAATTAACTTTAGGGGCTTGCCCTTATAGGAAGCATATCCAAACCCAGGTTAATATAAACCCTATTTAATTCCTTGTATTAAATAAGGGGACTTGTCGGCAAATATAAAGCTTTTGCAGACCAGACGGATGTCATATATTCTTTAGTTTATTTGTTCGAGGCTCATCCTCAAGTCTTGTGTTTATCTTTTGGGATAGATACAAGGTTTCAGGTAAAGTGCTCTTTCATTTAAACTATGAAAAATATGGGGTCAGTTTGATTTCATACTTTTCTAAACTTAATCGTCCTTCCAAAGTGGTGGATGGAATTTTGATTCCGGTGACCGACAACTTCTTACGTGCAACTCCCCACCAACCCAAAAATAGCACCGACAACCCATGAAGTTAGACATTGCCACATGTACAATCTCAAGTCCATCTATAGCTAAAACTATATTAGAGAGGGATATTACACTTCCTACCCTAGTGAGATTTGGCTGGAGATTGCTAACAATGGTTATTGGAAACCCATTGTGTTAGAACCAAAGCCTTAATACTGTTCACACAGCATAATATTTGGAGACACCCTGCAGAAATGTTGTAGACTCAATCCTAATTTAAGACCATATAAACTAGCTCAACAAGCCACTGCCAATACTGATATTCCTGGGGAAACTGCTCATATATAGGACAATACTGATACACAACTTGTTGCCTCTTTGCTTACATTAGTTACAGCTACTCCTCAAGAAGACCCTCCCTTCCACTTTGCCTGAAGTGGCAATGACAACCTCTCCTCAGGATGTGCTAACAACAAGATCTAGCAGTTTCCAATACTCCCGTCCTCTCCCACCAACCCCAGAGTTGCGGTCTTGATCCCATTGTGGATATTAATAATCTCCAATTATTGAGGGAAACTTTTGAGGAAGATTGCCAACATCATAACCCACCTAGTAAACTGATCAGGAACTTGAGTTATTGATACACCAAAATAATATGTAGTTTTAAATATATATTTTATGCTTATTTTTTCATGATATTACAATTTAAGGAAGGTTATTTTCATTTTTTTGTTGCAGGTATATCAATTCTAAGCATTTGGAGCAAAAGTAGCAAAAAAGATGAAATTTGGAGCCAAAAGAACAAATTTTTGCATTCTGACGCAAGATGTGCCAGATTGGTGGATGATGCTCCAAATTGGCATCAAATGCACCAAATTGGCACCAGATGTGCCAAAACCTAGAACAGCATGGTCTTCAGCAAACTGGCGCGTGATGTGCCAGATTGGTGCCAGATGTGCCATTTGACAAAGAAGTGGGCGTTAAATGCGCCACAGATGACTTTTTGCTGATTAAGTTTGTTTGAGACAAATTTTGCATAAATTTTTGAAGGGACACTTGTTCTAAACACCCCTTGGAGTAATTCAATGCATCTAGACACTTTGTAAGGTTCCTTTATGAAGGGATATGTCTCTTGGATCAATGGACATGTCTTTTGAATTCAAAAAAGATGACTTTTGGATAGAATTTTTTAGGGAATTTTGAATTCTTTTTTGAAGGAAGCAACCTTTGATAAAAGAGAGGGAAGTCTAGAGCTAAGAGAGGGGGACTGGGGTGAAGGTAAGGAGAGTTAGAGAGAGAGAGAAAGTTAAGGGCTTAGAGATTTNCAACAAATTTTTGCATTCTGGCGCAAGATGTGCCAGATTGGTGCATGATGCTCCAAATTGGCATCAAATGCACCAAATTGGCACCAGATGTGCCAAAAACTAGAAAAACATGGTCTTCAGCAAACTGGCGCATGATGTGCCAAATTGGTGCCAAATGTGCCATTTGACAAAGAAGTGGGCGTTAAATGCGCCACAAATGACTTTTTGCTGATTAAGTTTGTTTGAGACAAATTTTGCATAAATTTTTGAAGGGACACTTGTTCTAAACACCCCTTGGAGTAATTCAATGCATCTAGACACTTTGTAAGGTTCCTTTATGAAGGGATATGTCTCTTGGATCAATGGACATGTCTTTTGAATTCAAAAAAGATGACTTTTGGATAGAACTTTTGAGGGAATTTTGAATTCTTTTTTGAAGGAAGCAACCTTTGATAAAAGAGAGGGAAGTCTAGGGCTAAGAGAGGGGGACTGGGGTGAAGGTAAGGAGAGTTAGAGAGAGAGAGAAAGTTAAGGGCTTAGAGATTTTCTTCAAGGATTGTAAGAGGAGAGATAAGGTAAGAGATCTCTTCTTCATTACACTTCTAAGAGAGAATTGAGAATGCTTGTAAAGAGAGAAAGACTTGGAGAGAACTTCTANCAGAGATTTTCTTCAAAGATTGTAAGAGGAGAGATAAGGTAAGAGATCTCTTCTTCATTACACTTCTAAGAGAGAACTGAGAATGCTTGTAAAGAGAGAAAGACTTGGAGAGAACTTCTAGGGATTTTCTTGAGAAGGATTGTGAGATAAGTGGTGTCTTTTATTTCTTTTGTTCTGTAACCTTATTTTATATATGAAATCAGTATTTTGTCGTATCATTCTCATGAATTCTGAGTAGTTTTTTTATCCTTCTCCTTACTTTGAGATATGGTTTTGAGAATAATTGATTTTATTTAATNCAACCTTATTTTTATATATGAAATCAGTATTTTGTCGTATCATTCTCATAAATTCTGAGTAGTTTTTTTATCCTTCTCCTTACTTTGAGATATGGTTTTGAGAATAATTGATTTTATTTAATATGGTTTTAAATGTTAATAATTTGTGATGTTTTGAACTCTGATCTTCATTTACTTTTTGATCTGGCCAATTGAAATATGAAAATGTGTTGAGAAACATATGTTCCAAATAAGCTATGATTTCTACAACATGGGGAGAATCACATTTTAATTCATGGGAGAGTATTTCATCCATAGAGTTGGGTGCAAATAAAAAGGGAAATATACTTTTTTGGATGCAGAATTAGATATTTTAAAGTGACAAATTAAAATCCTCGATTTGGTCAAGTTGATTGGAAACTGATGTCAGATTGTTAGCCCTCATGTGAGGGAGTAGTTGGAGCTCTAGAGTAGCAGTCGGTATCTTCCCAGCCTAACCACGAGATTAGGGACCAAACTCTAAATTAGTCAATATTCTTTATGCAATCGGAAGAAGGTAAATAATAAAATTGCTCCTATTTAGCACAAAAGAGTTTTTAAATACTTTTTTAAATGATTTTAATTTCTTCACAATCCATATACTCATTTTAAAGGGAATGGATGCTTTCTTAAATTTGAACATTCCGTCACAAAAAACTTTTTGTAAGTTTATTTTTGAAAGTTTAGCATTTAGTTAGTCAACTTGGTCTTTCAAATATATTTTAATTAGAATTTACTTGTTACTTAATATTCAAACTTCATACTTTAATATTTGTGTAGTTTGAAAAATTATACTTTACATTATAATCTTAAGAACTTCTTTATAGGCATTTTAACTTCCCTGTGGGATTGTTATGTATGACTACATTAGAGCCCTATATTACTTGAGTGATACATATACTTGCATTATTTTTAAAGAGGATTTGACATTTTAAAGATTTTTAAAAGATAAAACAATTTTAACTGAAGTTATTATGTTGGGATTAATTTGCATATTTGTTATTGTATTTGCCATGTGTATTTTGTAATATTGAAAAATTAACACACCAAATCAAGTTTTTGGCGACTTTGTCGGGGAAGTAACGGGAAGAAGTAGTAAGTTATTTTATAATTTATCGTATTTTTATTTTTTTAAAAAACCTTAAAAAAGTGATAGTAGTTTAGTTTGGATATTTTCTTATTTAAGAGTGTTTGCTTATTTTAAATTACTTATTGTGTTTGTTTATGTGTTGTGTAAAATCAAAAAATTTAGTACCTAACGATTCAGAGTTAGAAAGAACAATCAAAAAGATTTGAAAACAACAAAAAGAGATAGACCATATTAGCAAAATGACTTACAATTTAAGTAATACTAAAAATGAAAATTAACATCTTCAGAGACCTTAAAGAGATTATGTTAATCCTACAGCAGATGAAATTCATTTAAGTATACAAAACTATATTCCAGCTACTAATCCATTTAAGCTTAAACCTATTATTATCAAAATGATTCAAAACAATCCGTTTGGGGGAACACCAACTGAATATCCTAATCTACACCTTACTAGTTTTCTGGAATTTTGTGTTACATTTAAATATGATGGAGTTTTGAATGATGTTGTCAGACTTATACTTTTTCCTTTTTCACCAAGGGATAAAGCTAAGATGTGGTTAAACTTGTTAGCACTTGGATCTATCAAAACTTGGGAAAATTTATCAAAAAAATTTTTATCTAAATATTTTCCACCTTCAAATACTACTAAGCTTAGAAATGATATTTCTTTTTTTTGTCAGTTTGAAGGGGAATCAATTTATGAAGCCTAGGAAAGATTTAAAGATCTCCTTAAAAAGTGTCTACACTATATGTTGCCAGATTGGTTAATAATTCAAACTTTTTATAATGAATTTGTTGGATCTCTTAGATCAATAATTAACGCTGCTGCTGGTGGATCATTAATGTTAAAACCATTTGAAGAAGCANGGATTAGTGACCAAACTCTATATTAGTCAATATCCTTTATGCAATCGGAAGAAGGTAAGGAATAAAATTGCTCCTATTTAGCACAAAAGAGTTTTCAAATACTTTTTTAAATGATTTTAATTTCTTCACAATCCATATACTCATTTTAAAGGGAATGGATGCTTTCTTAAATTTGAACATTCCGTCACAAAAAACTTTATTTAACTTTTGTAAGTTTATTTTTGAAAGTTTAGCATTTAGTTTAGTTAACTTGGTCTTTCAACTATATTTTAATTAGAATTTACTTGTTACTTAATATTCAAACTTCATACTTTAATATTTTTGTAGTTTAAAAAATTATACTTTACATTATAATCTTAAGAACTTCTTTAGGATTGTTATGTATGACTACATTAGAGCCCTATATTACTTGAGTGATACATATACTTGCGTTATTTTTAAAGAGGATTTGACATTTTAAAGATTTTTATAAGATAAAACAATTTTAACTGAAGTTATTTTGTTGGGATTAATTTGCATATTTGTTATTGTATTTGCCATGTGTATTTTGTAATATTGAAAAATTAACACACCAAATCAAGTTTTTGGCGATGTTGTCGGGGAAGTAACGGGAAGAAGTAGTAAGTTATGTTATAATTTATCGTATTTTTATTTTTTAAAAAACCTTAAAAAAGTGATAGTAGTTTAGTTTGGATATTTTCTTATTTAAGAGTGTTTGCTTATTTTAAATTACTTATTGTGTTTGTTTATGTGTTGTGTAAAATCAAAAAATTTAGTACCTAACGATTCAGAGTTAGAAAGAACAATCAAAAAGATTTGAAAACAACAAAAAGAGAAAGACCATATTAGCAAAATGACTTACAATTTAAGTAATACTAAAAATGAAAATTAACACTTCAGAGACCTTAAAGAGATTATGTTAATCCTACAGCAGATGAAATTCATTTAAGTATACAAAACTATATTCCAGCTACTAATCCATTTAAGCTTAAACCTATTATTATCAAAATGATTCAAAACAATCCGTTTGGGGGAACACCAACTGAATATCCTAATCTACACCATACTAGTTTTCTGGAATTGTGTGCTACATTTAAATATGATGGAGTTTTGAATGATGTCGTCAGACTTATACTTTTTTTTTTTCACCAAGGGATAAAGCTAAGATGTGGTTAAACTTGTTAGCACTTGGATCTATCAGAACTTCGGAAAATTTATCACAAAAATTTTTATCTAAATTTTTTCCACCTTCAAATACTACTAAGCTTAGAAATGATATTTCTTTTTTTGTCAGTTTGAAGGGGAATCAATTTATGAAGCCTAGGAAAGATTTAAAGATCTCCTTAAAAAGCATCTACACTATATGTTTCCAGATTGGTTAATAATTCAAACTTTTTATAATGAATTAGTTGGATCTCTTAGATCAATAATTAACGCTGCTGCTGGTGGATCATTAATGTTAAAACCATTTGAAGAAGCATATTTTTTATCTGTGGAGATGGCTACTAATAATTTTTAATGGCCCTTTAAAAGGGTAAATCCAAAAAGAGTAGCCAGTATTCATGATTCTAATGTAATATCTATGTTAGCTACACAAATAGCTACTATATCAAAGAAGATACATCAATATGGAATGAATAATTCTTAGACATCTCCTGTGCTTGAGGAAAACTCATTAGGAAAAATGATAGAATCTCAATCTTCTTACGAGACCTTATATGCAATAAATAATCATTAGAATAATCTTTTTTCCAATTATTATAATCTAGGTTGAAAGAATCATATAAATTTTAGTTGGAGTAACAACAATTCTAATGGTGCAAATCCGTAATGGTAAACAACACTGCGAATACATTAGGAAACTCCAACAATCAAAGAAATCCAACTTATAAACCTTATTACCCTCCTGATTTTTATAATTTGTAGAGTAAGGAGAAAAAGTTGTAAATAGAAGAATTGATATTGCAAATGGAGAGTCAATTACAAAGTCAAGAAGCTACAAATAGAAACATGGAAAATCAATTGGGATGCATTGCTACCACACTTAGCAATAGACCTCCAGAAACGTTGTCAAGTAATGTTGAAGTAAATCTTAAAGATCAGAATAAAGAGCAAATTAAGGCTATTCAACTAAGAAGTGAAAAAGAATTAGAAAACTTAGTTTGTAAAGAAGTGGAAATAGAATTTGAAAAAGATGAGGTGGAAAATTGAAAATTTGGTGATGATTTTCATTTTGAGTCAGAATGTCCTATTAAACCAATGAAAATTACTATAGAAAGACCACCGCCTCCATTTCCTCAAAGATTGAAGCTGAAAAATAAAGATAACCAGTTTTTAAAAATTTTAGAAATATTGAGGAAATTAACGATAAACATTCTATTTATTGAAGCTTTGGAACAAATGCCAAGCTATTTGAAGTTCATGAAGGATATGCTTAATAAGAAAAGGAAGTTTATAGATAATGAGAATATTGCACTTAGTGAAGAGTGTAGCGCTATAATTCAGAAAAAGCTTCCTGAAAAACTTAAAGATCCTAGAAGTTTTACAATTCCTTATGCTATTGGCCAAAGATTTTTGGAAAAGCTTTGTGTGATTTAAAAGCCAGTATTAATCTTATGCCGTTAGCAATTTTCAGAAGGTTGGGCTTAGGAGATATTTCACCTAAAACTGTAACTCTTCAATTAGTTGATCGTTCGGTTACCTCCTCTAAAGGAATTATAGCAGATGTTTTTGGTAAAAGTTGATAAATTTATCTTTATTGTGGACTTTATTGTATTAGATATGGAGGAAGATAAAGAAATCCCTATGATTTTTGAAAGACCATTCCTTGCCACTAAAAGAGTTTTGATAGATGTGCAGAAAGGAGAACTAACTATGAGAGTTAGTGATCAAGTGGTTACCTTTAATATTGCAAAATCAATGAGATACCCTACAAAAGAGCAAGAGATTGAATGCTTCAGAATGGATATGAGATAATATCTAAGCCATGAATATTTCAAAAGGACATTTGAAAGAAAATTTGAAATGGAATATGAGGAATATAAAGATTTGGATAAAATTCAAGATGAATCTATTGAAGTGCGTAAAGAAGATTTGGATTTTGTTCATGAAAAATTTGAAATATTAGATCCTACAGAAAGTAATAAGGAATTGATTTCATCTATGGAGAAATCTTCTTAACTAGAACCGAAAATACTTCCTACACATTTGAAGTATGCATTCTTAGGAGATTTATCCACATTACCTATTATAGTATCCTCGAGTTAACTGATAAGCAAGAATAACAGTTGTTAAAAACTTTAAAAAAGAAAGTCTTTGGATGGACATTAGTTGATATTAAAGGAATGGGTCCTTCAATTTATATGCATAGAATTTTATTGGAAGATCAACATGAACCAAGAGCTGATCCTCAAAGGAAATTAAAGCCAATGATAAAAGAAGTTGTTAAGAAGGAAATTTTAAAATGGTTAGATGCAGAATAATATATCCTATTTCAGACAGTGCTTGTGTAATTTCAATTCATTGTGTTTTAAAGAAAAGAGGAGTGACTATAGTGACGAATGAGAATTATGAATTATTACCAACAAGATAAGTCACTGATGACAAATCTGCATAAACTATAGAAAATTAAATTCTACCACCAAGAAAAATCATTTTTCTTTACCCTGTTTTGACCAGATATTGGATAGGCTGGCTGGGCATATAAATTTTTGTTTTCTATAGAAATATATCAGTTATCATCAAATAGCTATAGCTCTAGAGGATCCAAAGACAACAACATTTACTAGGTCTTATAGAGCTTTTGCTTTTTGGCAAATGCCCTTTAGACTATGTGATGCACCTACAATATTTCAAAGATGTATGATATCAATTTTCAGTGATTTAATTGAAAAAGGGATTAAAGTCTTTATGGATGATTTTTCTATATTTGAAACCACATTTGAAATATGTCTAAATCATTTAGAGAAAGTTCTTCAATGATTTGAAAAGACTAATCTCGTATTGAACTATGAAAAATGTCAATTTATGGTTGTAGTAGGAATTGTGCTTGGGCATAAATTTTAAAAAAATGGCATGCAAGTAGATCCTACAAAAAATCAGGTTCTATCAAACTTACCTCCAACTAATAATGTAAGAGGTGATAGGAGCTTTTTAGAACATGCTGAATTTTACAAGCGATATAGTGATTTTTCAAAAATTACAAAGCCTTTATGCCAACTTCTGGAAAAAGATATAAAATTTGATTTCAACCAAGATTGCCTTAAAGCCTTTGAAACATTAAAGNTTAAGAAGTGAAAAAGAATTAGAAAACTTAGTTTGTAAAGAAGTGGAAATAGAGTTTGAAAAAGATGAGGTGGAAAATGAAAAATTTGGTGATGATTTTCATTTTGAGTTAGAATGTCCTATTAAACCAATGAAAATCACTATAGAAAGACCACCACCTCCATTTCCTCAAAGATTGAAGCTGAAAAATAAAGATAACCAATTTTTAAAAATTTTAGAAATATTGAGGAAATTAATGATAAACATTCTATTTGTTGAAGCTTTGGAACAAATGCCAAGCTATTTGAAGTTCATGAAGGATATACTTAATAAGAAAAGGAAGTTTATAGATAATGAGAATATTGCACTTAGTGAAGAGTGTAGCGCTATAATTCAGAAAAAGCTTCTTGAAAAACTTAAAGATCCTAGAAGTTTTACAATTTCTTGTGCTATTGGCCAAAGTTTTTTGGAAAAGCTTTATGTGATTTAAAAGCCAGTATTAATCTTATGCCGTTAGCAATTTTCAAAAGGTTGGGCTTAGGAGATATTTCACCTAAAACTGTAACTCTTCAATTAGTTGATCATTCGGTTACCTCCTCTAAAGGAGTTATAGCAGATGTTTTTGGTAAAAATTGATAAATTTATCTTTATTGTGGACTTTATTGTATTAGATTTGGAGGAATATAAAGAAATCCCTATGATTTCTGAAAGACCATTCCTTGCCACTAAAAGAGTTTTGATAGATGTGCAGAAAGGAGAACTAACTATGAGAGTTAGTGATCAAGTGGTTACCTTTAATATTGCAAAATCAATGAGATACCCTACAAAAGAGCAAGAGATTGAATGCTTCATAATGGATATGAGATAATATCTAAGCCCTGAATATTTCAAAAGGAGATTTGAAAGAAAATTTGAAATGGAATATGAGGAATATAAATATTTGGATAAAATTCAAGATGAATCTATAGAAGTGAGTAAAGAAGATTTGGATTATGTTCATTTGAAATATTAGAGCCTACATAAAGTAATAAGAATTTGATTTCATCTATGGAGAAATCTTCTTAATTAGAACTGAAAACACTTCCTACACATTTGAAGTATGCATTCTTAGGAAATTTATCCACATTACCTATTATAGTATCCTCGAGTTAACTAATAAGCAAGAATAACAATTGTTAAAAACTTTAAAAAAGAAAGTCTTCGGACGGACATTAGTTGATATTAAAGGAATGGGTCCTTCAATTTATATGCATAGAATTTTATTGGAAGATCAACATGAACCAAGAGCTGATCCTCAAAGGAGATTAAAGTCAATGATAAAAGAAGTTGTTAAGAAGGAAATTTTAAAATGGTTACATGCAGAATAATATATCCTATTTCAGACAGTGCTTGTGTAATTTCAATTCATTGTGTTTTAAAGAAAAGAGGAGTGACTATAGTGACGAATGAGAATTATGAATTATTACCAACAAGATAAGTCACTGATGACAAATCTGCATAAACTATAGAAAATTAAATTCTACCACCAAGAAAAATCATTTTTCTTTACCCTGTTTGGACCAAATATTGGATAGGCTGGCTGGGCATATATATTTTTGTTTTCTATAGAAATATATCAGTTATCATTAAATAGCTATAGCTCTAGAGGATCCAAAGACAACAACATTTACTAGGCCTTATAGAGCTTTTGCTTTTTGGCAAATGCCCTTTAGATTATGTGATGCACCTACAATATTTTAAAGATGTATGATGTCAATTTTCAGTGATTTAATTGAAAAAGGGATTAAAGTCTTTATGGATGATTTTTCTATATTTGAAACCACATTTGAAATATGTCTAAATCATTTAGAGAAAGTTCTTCAATGATTTGAAAAGACTAATCTCGTATTGAACTATGAAAAATGTCAATTTATGGTTGTAGTAGGAATTGTGCTTGGGCATAAAGATTCAAAAAATGGCATGCAAGTAGATCCTACAAAAATTCAGGTTCTATCAAACTTACCTCCAACTAATAATGTAAGAGGTGATAGGAGCTTTTTAGAACATGCTGAATTTTACAAGCGATATATTGATTTTTCAAAAATTACAAAGCCTTTATGCCAACTTATGGAAAAAGATATAAAATTTGATTTCAACCAAGATTGCCTTAAAGCCTTTGAAACATTAAAGAAAAAATTGATCACTGCTCTAATTGGGAGAAAACATTAATTGGGAGAAACCTTTTGAATTATAGTGTGATGCTAGTGACTACGCAATTTGAGTTATTTTAGGGCAAAGATATGATAAGATTTTTAAAGTTATATACTATGTTACTAAGAATCTTAATGATTCTTAGATTAACTACACTACCACTGAAAGAGAGTTATTAGCCATTGTGTATGCTTTTGATAAGTTTAGGTCATATCTGATTGGAGCTAAATGTGTTGTGCATACTGATCATTTGGCTATTAAATATTTGATGCAAAAGATGGATGCGAAACCAAGATTTATTAGATGGATACTTCTGATGCAAGAGTTTGATTTTGTAGTAGTTGATAGAAAGGGATTGATAATCAAATTGCTGATCATCTATCTAGACTAGAAAATGAAGAAACACTTGACATGGAAAAACAAATTATTGAAATATTTCCTAACAAACAACTTTATGTTATAAAATGACGGGAAATATATTTGTATGTTGATATTATAAATTATATTGTTAGTGGTATTTTACCATATGGATTAACAAAATAATGTGAGAAGAAATTTATTCATTATGCAAAATTTTACTTTTGGGAAGACCTCAATTTATTTAAATAGTGCAAAGATTTCGTAATGAGATGATCTGTGCATTACAAGGAAATTCAAGAAATTATCTATAAATGCCATGATTCTGGATTTGGAGGACATTTTAGGAATGATAGAAATGTTCATAAAATTTTACAATCTGGATTTTGTTGGCCTACTCTATTTAAAAATGTTAATATATATATATAAAAGCATGTGATCGGTGTCAGAGAGTAGGTAATATTTCGAAAAGAAATGAAATGCCTCAAAATTTTAATTTGAAAATTGAAATTTTTGATGTATGGGGATTGGATTTTATGGGACCATTTATNGCATACTGATCAGTTGGCTATTAAATATTTGATGCAAAAGAGGGATGCGAAACCAAGATTTATTAGATGGATACTTCTGATGCAAGAGTTTGATTTTGTAGTAGTTGATAGAAAGGGATTGATAATCAAATTGCTGATCATCTATCTAGACTAGAAAATGAAGAAACACTTGACATGGAAAAACAAATTATTGAAATATTTCCTAACGAACAACTTTATGTTATAAAATGACGGGAAATACATTTGTATGCTGATATTATAAATTATATTGTTAGTGGTAATTTACCATATGGATTAACAAAATAACGTGAGAAGAAATTTATTCATTATGCAAAATTTTACTTTTGGGATGACCTCAATTTATTTAAACAGTGCAAAGATTTCGTAATGAGATGATCTATGCATTACAAGGAAATTCAAGAAATTATCTATAAATGCCATGATTCTAGATTTGGAGGACATTTTAGGAATGATAGAAATGTTCATAAAATTTTACAATCTGGATTTTGTTGGCCTACTCTATTTAAAAATGTTAATATATATATAAAAGCATGTGATCGGTGTCAGAGAGTAGGTAATATTTTGAAAAGAAATGAAATGCCTCAAAATTTTAATTTGAAAATTGAAATTTTTTACGTATGGGGATTGGATTTTATGGGACCATTTATACCTTCATTCAGAATATATATATATATATATATATATATATATATATATATATATATGTGTAAAAGAGAGAG
>JXCR01132269.1:73615-85927 GCA_002079205.1 Phalaenopsis hybrid cultivar
ATTTTTATTCACTTTTCTAAAATTCATTTAACCTAATTTGATTTAGCTTAAGTCACCACCAAGCCCTTAAGATCCTGATGGATGTCTTAGTTATTTTGAAAGGATTAAATTTTAAGTGACAATAATTCATCATCAAAACATTTGAATGTCACTTGAAAACCAGATAGGGATATTAACTTAGTGAGTTATTAACACCCAAAACTATACCCCTAAGTCTAGGATCACTCAATTTGGTAAACTTCCAAATTTTAATAACCTAGGAAAATTTCAAATGTATCTTTCAATTAAAAAGAAAGAGATTGATTCCTACCAATTAATACTTTGTGTCTCAATCATCCAAATATGTTAATTAGGATCAAAGATTGCTCATTTCCCTTTCTTGAATTAAGCGTAAATGTTAATTAAGGCTAAATTTCTAGAATTACACTTTTGCCCCTAAGGCTCTATCACTTTATAATTTATCAAATTTTATTCAAATGACTTTGGAACTTTTATCCCACCTCACTCTTGGGTTAATTGAAATATCAGAGGAGAAAATGTGATTTTTCAAACTTTAATTTAATTTATATAATTATTTATATGCAAGAATAGAATTTTTTAAGGAAAATTCTATAACTTGACCAAGGTAAAGTCTAATCACTTGAAATTTTTACTAGAGGTAGACTTGGACTAGAAAACCGCTTGGACCAAACTATATTATTTTCTATGTTCCATTTGAATTACTAAAATTATTTTAATATCTGGAGCATTAATTAATTATAAAATGTTTTTAATGTGGAATATTAAGTTTTACATTTTTATTAAATCTCTCTAAGATCAAGGAACCTAGAGAGACAAAGTTTACATTTTTTTTTATTTTTTTTTGAATTATTAGAATTTTTTAAGTGAAAGATTAAGAAAATTTCATTTTTTAGCCTTTAAAAATTATTTTAANCAAAGTCTAATCACTTGAAATTTTTACTAGAGGTAGACTTGGACTAGAAAACCGCTTGAACCAAACTATATTATTTTCTATGTTCCATTTGAATTACTATAATTATTTTAATATCTGGAGCATTAATTAATTATAAAATGTTTTTAATGTGGAATATTAAGTTTAACATTTTTATTAAATCTCTCTAAGGTCAAGGAACCTAGAGAGACAAAGTTTACATTTTTTTTTCTTTGAATTATTAGAATTTTTTAAGTGAAAGATTAAGAAAATTTCATTTTTTAGCCTTTAAAAATTATTTTAAGCTTTAAAATTCAATAACTTCACTTAGAAAATTAGAAAAAAATATTCCAATTGTTCCTAAGTGCTCAGAAAATAATTTAGAATATTTCCATGAATTTTATCAATTTTGTGATTTTTATTAATTTTTAATTACTTAAATATTCAAAATAGGCTTAAAAATGAAGTTTTAATTTTATTTACAATTATGTATTTTAGAAAATTCCCTGATTACAGAGAACTCACAAAACCAATTCTTATGATTTTTTTGAGTTATATTTTAATTATTAAAAATCATTTTAATGTCAAAATGACATTTAACTTAAAAAAATCAATTTGAGTTATCAAATGAGCTCCAAATATTTTGAAAATATTAAGGAGGAGTTCTCTAAAATTTAAATCACAGTGTAGAGTCACAATCAAGTCATTTAGATGTTTATTTTTCCCCAATTAATTTTCTTTATATTTTAGGGTTTTGTACCAATTAATTGTGTTCTTAATGACTTAACTCATGAAAAATTTTTCAAAAGGTTCTCTGGTCACAATAAACCTTCCAAAATTTTATTGGATTTTTCTAAGCAATATGCAAATTATTATGATTAATTTATGCAAATAATAGACACAAACTTGAAAAATATGGATTTTTTTTCTAGAGGTCTTCTCTATCTTTAAAAAAATTAGAGAATATCTCCCATGATAGAGGCAACAACATGCCAAAATATCAAGCATGTTGAAATGTCTAGATGCATGGAGAGTTAAAATTCTCAAATCAGTATTTAATTAATTAAAAATAAAAAATTCATNTTCTAGAGGTCTTTTCTATCTTTAGAAAAATTAGAGAATATCTCCCATGATAGAGGCAACAACATGCCGAAATATCAAGCATGGTGAAATGTCTAGATGCATGGAGAGTTAAAATTCTCAAATCAGTATTTAATTAATTAAAAATAAAAAATTCATCAAATAAACTTCAAACCATTTCCACATTGTTCTCCTCTATTCACTGAGCACTATGATATTTTTATTTTATTTTTGTAATTTTTCTACACCAAGATATGGATTTTTTAACTTAAGGATCATGTTTTGAATTATTTAAATCCCTATTTTTCTACTTAAACACGTGGCTCCGCGTCATCCTCGACATCTCCCAAGCTCCACGCGGCATCTTCTAGTTTGGCAAAGCCATCTGAGTCAGCCCACGCTTTTTGGATCACGCTCCCATCCAGCGCAATCAGTTCACTCCCTTTGATATACGTACGATCCAACGGTTGTGGGTCATCGTCCCTAAATAGGCTAACCCGAGTACCGTTCAGACTAAAACCTTAAGATCTCCCTCTAAATTCAACCAAATCTCCTTGGATTTGATCCTAAGTTCTTGTCTAAGTGAGACAAACACATCCATATGTCAAACATGCCATTAAATCAACTCTAATCAAATGGAGAATGAAAATAGGCTCGGGAAGAGGGGAAGTTTAATACTTTTGATCTGAGAAGAGAAGCTTCAATCAGAGGTGTTCATCACATTCATGGAGGTCTAAGGAGGCTAGGGATTGAGCTTTTGGCCGTGATGAAAGGTCTAGACCCAAAGTTGATCAAGGCCGAATTTGGGTGTTGAGCAAAGTCTAGTGTAGAGGCTCTCTGTGAAGGAGGTTTGATGAGGCTTTATTTTCTTTCACTGTGGTAAAGGTGTGGGTGATTTATGCATTATGAAGTTGTGGAGAGTTCTGTCCTATCTCCGAGAAGGATTTGAGCTCAAAAATTGAACTCCAACAAGGGGAATTAGGGAAAGGAAGTGGTTGGGTTGCACTGAGGGGTCTCAAAGATGCTATGGGATCAATTTAGAGGAGTCTCCTAGAGAAAATTTTAGCACCTCTCCCTTGGTCGTGAAGGGGCCATTTTATATCCATGGCCGGAGAAGGGAGCTCAGGGCATGGTCATGGGTGTAAATGTCTGCCTAGGTTGTGGGCTAAAAAGCTTTAATGTTTGATTTTGGTGAGCTGGCCCCTAGCGTTAAGATTAGGTTTGATTCAAGGGCGGTGGCTCTCGGTTTGGCCATTTTACGGATACCAAGGTGGCTGGCCGGCCAGGGAGTGGTCACCTCTTGGCTCAAGAAGGTCAGGGGGTGGCTAATGATGGTGGATTTGGGAATTTTGGGTGGATTTGGGAATTTTGGAAATTTTGGCTAAATTTAGGGCTCCAAGGGTCTCTAGGTAAATTGGGGGATTTTGGGCCAAAAGGCAAAGTTCTATTTTTGGTAGAATTGGGGTGCCAACAACCCTATATGAGCCATGGACCAATGGAATCCTCATTTGGGTCCTCTATGTATTGGTCTTAGCTAAACCAGCCNCTATTTTTCTACTTAAACATGTGGCTCCGCGTCATCCTCGACATCTCCCAAGCTCCACGCGGCATCTTCAAGTTTGGCAAAGCCATCTGAGTCAGCCCACACTTTTTGGATCACGCTCCCATCCAGCGCAATCAGATCACTCCCTTTGATATACGTACGATCCAACGGTTGTGGGTCATCGTCCCTAAATAGGCTAACCCGAGAACCGTTCAGACTAAAACCTTAAGATCTCCCTCTAAACTCAACGAAATCTCCTTGGATTTGATCCTAAGTTCTTGTCTATGTGAGACAAACACATCCATATGGTAAACATGCCATTAAATCAAATCTAATCAAATGGAGAATGAAAATAGGCTCGGGAAGAGGGGAAGTTTAATACTTTTACTCTGAGAAGAGAAGCTTCAATCAGAGGTGTTCATCACATTCATGGAGGTCTAAGGAGGCTAGGGATTGAGCCTCTGTCCGTGATGAAAGGTCTAGACCAAAAGTTGATCAAGGCCGAATTTGGGTGTTGAGCAAAGTCTAGTGTAGAGGCTCTCTGTGAAGGAGGTTTGATGAGGCTTTATTTTCTTTCACTGTGGTAAAAGTATGGGTGATTTATGCATTATGAAGTTGTGGAGAGTTCTGTCCTATCTTTGAGAAGGATTTGAGCTCAAAAATTGAACTCCAACAAGAGGAATTAGGGAAAGGAAGTCGTTGGGTTGCACTGAGGGGTCTTAAAGATGCTATGGGAGCAATTTAGAGGAGTCTCCTAGAGAAAATTTTAGCACCTCTCCCTTGGCCGTGAAGGGGCCATTTTATAGCCATGGCCGGAGAAGGGAGCTCAGGGCATGGTCATGGGTGTAAATGTCTGCCTAAGTGGTGGGCTAAAAAGCTTTAATGTTTGATTTTGGTGAGCTGGCCCCTAGGGTTAAGATTAGGTTTGATTCAAGGGTGGTGGCTCTCGGTTTGGCCATTTTACGGATACCAAGGTGGCTGGCCGGCCAGGGAGTGGTCACCTCTTGGCTCAAGAAGGTCAGGGGGTGGCTAATGATGGTGGATTTGGGAATTTTGGGTGGATTTGGGAATTTTGGAAATTTTGGCTAAATTTAGGGCTCCAAGGGTATCTAGGTAAATTGGGGGATTTTGGGAAAAAAGGCAAAGTTATATTTTTGGTAGAATTGGGGTGCCAACAACCCTATATGAGCCATGGACCAATGGAATCTTCATTTGGGTCCTCTATGTATTGGTCTTAGCTAAACCAGCCTAGAGCTAGTGAGTTTAGGGGACCATCTATATGAGTCTCCCAGAAGATCAAAGGGTCAAAGTCAACAAATACTAGGTTTATGGTTGTCAGGGATTGTGAGTGAGAGTGAGTGTATTGAGTGAAAGTGAGTGTCTTAGCCCCAGCACCCAGGGTCAACCCTAAGGTCAAAAAATCTTATNCATGAGTCTCCCAGAAGATCAAAGGGTCAAAGTCAACAAATACTAGGTTTATGGTTGTGAGGGATTGTGAGTGAGACTGAGTGTATTGAGTGAAAGTGAGTGTCTTAGCCCCAGCACCCAGGGTCAACCCTAAGGTCAAATAATCTTATGGGGACTCTCCTTGAGATTTCCATACTGACCACCTACTAAGTGCTAGAGGTTAGAAACAATATGTGGAAGTTCAAGTTGAGTAAGGAATAGTTTAGAGTTTCTAATGGTGAGGGTTCCTTTTCTAGTTTTATAGGAGTAGTCAACAGGAAAGTTTTGTGGCAAGACCTTAGGCTACTAAAGAGGAAAACTAAACCACAACCAAAAGTGATGTCAACAGAACTAAAACGAGAGTTAGCCTTCAGAGGAAGGGAAGTGGGAGCTTCGAAGTGGGAGCCATTATCCTCCTAGATTAGCCATGGATTTAGGGACTAAACCTAAGATTCGCCAATAATTTTCTATAATACTGAATCAGGGTAGAGAATTAAAATTGCTCATATTTGACACAATACATATATAAACCATTTATCTCATTTAATTTAACCAAAAACTCATTATACTGGAAAAGATAATTTTTCATATTAGAAAACTTCATCACATAAACATAGTTTAGTAGTTACTATTTTAAACTTCGCATTTAACTTCTACTTGTAGTTAATAATTTAGCTTTGATAGTATCTTAAACATTTGAAATTAGTGACAGTAATTTCATTTTATTTAAGTAAATTTCCTAGTTAATTTATCATTTCAAATTTAAACCTTCCTCATTGGATTGATATTTAGGACTTAAATAGAAAGTCTTATATTACTTGATAACGATACGTATACTTGCATAGAATCCCAACATTAAGTGCTTAACAATATTTTTCATAAAATAGAACATCAAATTTTTGGCACCATTATAAAGCGGAGTCAACTTTATAAATTTTACACAACTATATTTCACAGAAATCAAGTTTTAGGCATCATTGTCGGGGAAGGTAACGGTAAATTAAATAGATTTGGTAAATTACAAAATTTATAGATAAAATACATAAGAAAACCAAAAATATATATAAAATAAAAAAAAAAAAAAAAATTATAACTAAATTGAAGAGTATTCTTAAGAAATTTTCCTTTGCTTATTATATTGGTTTATGCAAAATATCGGATCTGAAGATTTAGTACCTTACGATTCAGAATTAGAACATACTATTAGAGAAATTCAAAAACAACAAAAAGAAGTTAAAAATTTGAACAAAATGGAGAATAATTTAGATAATCAAATAAATCAAAATCGACAAAGACCTTTAAACGATTATGCTAATCCAATGCAGATGAACTTCATTTAACTATTCAAAATCCTGATGTTGTTATTAATTCATTTAAGATTAAAGCTGCTATTATCCAAATGGTTCAAAATAATTAGTTTGGAGAAACACCTACTGAAGATCCTAAATTACCTCTTGTTAGTTTTCTTGAAATTTTTGCTACTTTTAAATATGATAAAGTGTCTAATGATGTTGTTAGGCTAAGACTTTTTCCTTTTTCATTAATGGATAAAGCTAAACATTGGTAAATTTTATTAACACCTAGATTTACCAGAACATGGGGAGAATTATCACAAAAATTCATTCTTGGCTAAATATTTTCCACCCTTGAAAACCGCTAAGCTTAGAAACGATATTACATCTTTTTGTCAGTTTAAAGGGGAATCAATATATGAAACCTGGGAAAGATTTAAGGATCTCCTTAGAAAATGTCCACACCATGCTTTACCAGATTGGTTATGATTCAAACTTTTTATAATGGATTAGTAGGATCACTTAGATCTATTATAGATGCTACTGTAGGTGGACCATTAATGTCAAAACC
This sequence comes from Phalaenopsis hybrid cultivar, assembly GCA_002079205.1. Taxonomy (NCBI): domain Eukaryota; kingdom Viridiplantae; phylum Streptophyta; class Magnoliopsida; order Asparagales; family Orchidaceae; genus Phalaenopsis; species Phalaenopsis hybrid cultivar. The sequence goes on from JXCR01132269.1 coordinate 80,479, forward strand.
TTTTGATGAAACATACTCTTTAATAAAAGAAATGACCACTAACAACTTTTAATGACCCTCTAAATGGGTAAATCCTAAGAGAGTAGCTCGTATTCATGACTCTGATGCAATGTCTATTTTAACATCTCAAACTGCTAGTACATTAAAAAAGATTGATCAATTTAGAGTGAACTATTCTCAAATACCACCAGTATTAGAGGAAAATTTACTAGGGCAGATAATTGATACTCAATCATCTTATGAAACTTTGAATACTATAAATAATTGAAATAACAATTCCTATTATAACTATTACAACCCTGGATGGAAAAATCACCCAAAATTTAATTGGAATAATTCTAAAAGTTCAATGAATCTCTTAGAAAATTTAAACAACCAAGGAAATCCTAATTATCAACCTTATTGTCATCCTGAATTTAACTCTAACCCTAACCCACAAGTTAAGGAAAAGAAGTTGATGGAAGAAGTAATGTTGAATATGGGAAATCAAATAAAAAATCAAGGGGCTGCTATTAGGAATATTGAAAATCAATTAGGACATATTGTTACTGCACTTAGTAACAGACATTCAGAAATCTTCCGAGTACTGTGAAAGTTAATCTTGAAGAACAAAATAAAGAGCAAATTAAAGCTATTAATTACGAAGTGGAAAAGAAGTTGAAACAAGAATCCAAAGAGAAATAAGAAGAGATGGAAAGTGACCAAAATGAAAATGAACAAACACAAGTTCTCTTAGATTAACCGTTACCTTTGTTTCCTCAACGACTAAAGTAGAAGAATAAAGACAAACAATTTATAAAAATTTTTTAAATCCTTGAAAAGATAATGATAAGAATTCCTTTCATAGAGGCATTGGAACAAATGACAGGTTATGTGAAATTTATGAAAGATATACTAAACAAAAAAAGGAAGTTTATAGATCATGAGACAGTTGCACTTAGTTAAGAGTGTAGCGCTATTATTCAGAAAAAGCTTCCAGAAAAGTTAAAAGAACTTGGTAATTTTACTATACCTTGTGCAATTGGTGAAAAATTTTATGGAAAAGCCTTATGTGATTTTGGAGTGAGTATCAATCTTATGCCTTTATCGATTTTTAAATTTTTAGATTTAGAAGAGATTTCCCCTACTACTGTAAAACTCCAATTAATTGATTGATCAATAACCTGTCCTAAAGGAGTTATAGAAGTTTTATTAGTAAAAGTGGATAAATATATTTTCCTTGTAGAGTTTATAGTATTATATATGGAGGAAGATAAGGAGATTCCTATTATTTTAGGGAGACCATTTCTTGTAACAGGGAGAGCTGTGATAGATGTGTAAAAACGAGAATCAATAGTGAGAGTTAATGATCAAGAAGTAACATTTAATATTACAAAAGCTACAAAATATAGTGCAATAGAAAAAATCAATTAATATTTTAGGATGAAAGTTACTGATTATCTAAGTAATAAGCAATTTAAGAAAGATTTTGAAGAAAAATTAAGGCAAGAAGAATTTAGTGAGAATGGGGATGAAATAAAAGAAGAAAATTTAGATTATACTCAGGACAAATTTGAAACTCTAGATTTTTTGGAAAATGATAATAAACATCTTATTCATTCAAGTATTAAACCACCTGAACTTTAATTGAAAGTATTACCTATCCATTTAAAATATGTGTTTTTACAAGATTCATCTACATTGCCTATTATTGTAGCTTCTGAGTTAATTGAAATTTGAGAATAAAAATTAATATAAATGTTAAAAACATATAAAAAGGCTTTTGGATGGAGTTTAGCAGATATTAAAGGAATTAGTCCTTCGATTTGTATGCAAAAAATTTTGTTAGATGACAAATACAAACCTAAAGCTAATCCTCAGAGGAGATTAAACCCAGTAATGAAAGAAGTTGTTAAAAATAAAATCTTAAAATGGTTAGATGCTGGAATTATATATCATTATTTTAGACAGTGCTCGGGTGAGTCCAATTCACTGTGTTCCAAAGAAAGGAGGAGTGATCGTTGAAGTAAATGAGAAAAAAATGAATTAATTTGAATAAGACCATTTTCTGGTTGGTGAACATGTATAACTATAGAAAATTAAACATGGCCACCAGGAAAGATCACTTTCCTTTACCATTTCTAGACCAAATGTTGGATGGATTGGCTGGAAACAAATATTACTGCTTTTTAGGTGGATATATTGGTTATCATCAAATTTTAATTACTCCTGAGGATTAAGTGATGATAACATTTACAAGCCCTTATGGAACATTTGCTTTTTCGTAGAATGTCTTTTGGACTATGCAATGCACTTGCGACATTTCATAGATGTATGATGTCAATATTTAGTAATTTGATTGAACATGCAATAAAAGTATTTATGGATGATTTTTTTGTGTTTGGGACTTCATTTGAATTATGTTTAATTAAGTTAGAAAAAGTTCTAAAATTATGTGAAAAAATCAACTTAGTACTAAATTGGGAAAAATGTCAATTTATGGTTGCAAGAGGAATTGTGTTTGGGCATAAAATTTCTGAAAATGGCATGGAAGTAGATTTTGTAAAAGTTCAAGTTTTTGAAAATTTACCACCACCGACTACGGTTAGAGAGGTAAGAAGTTTTCTTGGACATGCTGGTTTCTACAGGCGTTATATAAAATTTTTTTCAAAAATAACTAAGTTATTATGCAAACTTTTAGGAAAAGATACAAAACTTGATTTTAATGAGGAATGCATAAAAGCATTTGAATTATTGAAAGAAAAATTAATCATTGCACCTACAATAGTTCCACCTGATTGGGAGAAACCATTTGAAATACTGTGCGATGCTAATGACTTTGCTATTGGAGCTATTTTAGGACAAAGACACAACAAAGTTTATAAAGTAATATATTATTCTAGTAAAATCTGAATGATGCTCAAATTAACAACACTACTAGTAAAAGAGAGTTATTAGCTATTGTTTACACCTTTGATAAATTTAGACCTTACTTGATTGGAACCAAATGTATAGTGCATACAGATCATTATGCTATCAAATACTTTATGAAAGGATGTTAAAGCAAGATTAATTAGATGGATAATTCTATTGCAAGAGTTAAATTTTATTGTAGTTGATAGAAAGGGAAATGATAATCAAATAGCTGATCATTTATCTAGACTACAAAAACAAATATTAACTAATTTTGCAAATGAAATTTTAGAAAATTTCCCTAATGAACAACTANAAATCTTATGGGGACTCTCCTTGAGATCCCCATACTGACCACCTACTAAGTGCTAGAAGTTAGAAACAATATGTGGAAGTTCAAGTTGAGTAAGGAATAGTTTAGAGTTTCTAACGGTGAGGGTTCCTTTTCTAGTTTTATAGGAGTAGTCAACAGGAAAGTCCTGTGGCAAGACCTTAGGCTACTAAAGAGGAAAACTAAACCTCAACCAAAAGTGATGTCAACAGAACTAAAATGAGAGTTAGCCTTCAGAGGAAGGGAAGTGGGAGCCATTATCCTCCTAGATTAGACATGGATTTAGGGACTAAACCTAAGATTAGCCAATAATTTTCTATAATACTGAATCAGGGTAGAGAATTAAAATTGCTCATATTTGACACAATACATATATAAACCATTTATCTCATTTAATTTAACCAAAAACTCATTATACTGGAAAAGATAATTTTTCATATTAGAAAACTTCATCACATAAACATAGTTTAGTAGTTACTATTTTAAACTTTGCATTTAAATTCTACTTGTAGTTAATAATTTAGCTTTGATAGTATCTTTAACATTTGAAATTAGTGACAGTAATTTCATTTTATTTAAGTAAATTTCCTAGTTAGTTTATCATGTCAAATTTAAACCTTCCTCATTGGATTGATATTTAGGACTTAAATAGAAAGTCTTATATTACTTGATAACGATACGTATACTTGCATTGAATCCCAACATTAAGTGCTTAACAATATTTTTCATAAAATAGAACATCAAATTTTTGGCACCATTATAAAGCGGAGTCAACTTTATAAATTTTACACAACTATATTTCACAGAAATCAAGTTTTAGGCATCATTGTCGGGGAAGGTAACGGTAAATTAAATAGATTTGGTAAATTACAAAATTTATAGATAAAATACATAAAAAAACCAAAAAAAATATATAAAATCAAAAATGAAAAAAAAAATTATAACTAAATTTAAGAGTATTCTTAAGAAATTTTCCTTTGCTTATTATATTGGTTTATGCAAAATATCAGATCTGAAGATTTACTACCTTACGATTCAGAATTAGAACATACTATTAGAGAAATTCAAAAACAACAAAAAGAAGTTAAAAATTTGAACAAAATGGAGAATAACTTAGATAATCAAATAAATGAAAATCGACAAAGACCTTTAAACGATTATGCTAATCCAATGCAGATGAACTTCATTTAACTATTCAAAATCCTGATGTTGTGATTAATTCATTTAAGCTTAAAGCTGCTATTATCCAAATGGTTCAAAATAATTAGTTTGGAGGAACACCTACTGAAGATCCTAACTTACATCTTGTTAGTTTTTTTGAAATTTTTGCTACTTTTAAATATGATAAAGTGTCTAATGATGTTGTTAGGCTAAGACATTTTCTTTTTTCATTAATGGATAAAGCTAAACATTGGTTAAATTTATTAACACCTAGATNTGCCTTAAGCTAGGGTTTAACTAAGACCACTACATATAGGACCCAAAATGGGGTTTTTAGGCTAAGACATTTTCTTTTTTCATTAATGGATAAAGCTAAACATTGGTTAAATTTATTAACACCTAGATTTACCAGAACTTGGGGAGAATTATCACAAAAATTCAATCTTGGCTAAATATTTTCCACCCTTGAAAACCGCTAAGCTTAGAAANTTTTTCTAAGATTAACCATGGCACCAAGAATGAGCAAAGGAAAAAGAAAGGTGGATGTTGATGATAAAATTTTATCAATTACAAGCCAACATTTGCTTCAATAGTCTACTAACAACTAAAAAAAGTAATTTTAGACCAAGGAATTAAGAATCTAGGTGGAGAAGTGTTGAACTCACTTTTGGTTGAGGTTTAGTTTCTCCACTTTAGTAACCTAAGGTCTAGCCATATGACTGTCCTGTTGACTATTCTTAGAAAACTAGACAAGAAACCCTCGCCATTAGAAATTTTACCTTGTTCTCTNTTTAAGAATCTAGGTGGAGAAGTGTTGACCTCACTTTTGGTTGAGGTTTAGTTTCTCCACTTTAGTAACCTAAGGTCTAGCCATAAGACTGTCCTGTTGACTATTCTTAGAAAACTAGACAAGAAACCCTCGCCATTAGAAATTTTACCTTGTTCTCTACTCAACTTGAAGTTCCACATGTTGGTCATAACCTCTAGTATTTAGTAGGTGGGGTGACTATGGGGGAAACTCAAGATAAGTAACCCTTAGGGCCGTTGGACCTTAGGGTTGAACCT